>JAVJIF010010479.1:0-82914 GCA_038442645.1 Agave tequilana | reverse complement strand
GGTAGGGGTTTTCAAAAATAGATTTGAGAAATAAGCTTTGTTTGAAAAACTCTACCAAATGAAGAACAATTAACTAGTTAAAATAATTTTTGAAAAACTAGTTAAAGATCCTTCAAAAACATGAAATCAAAGCATATGTATTTCATGAATCATACTAAATACATCAAAGTTTAATCACTCATAGTCTATAAAGCTCAAAATTATCTTGAAAAGTAAAAGATGAGTGTTCAAAGGTTATGTAAATAGCATTTTCATGAAAATAGACATTGAAGCTCAATCAAACATGAATCTCATTTTTAGACAAGACAAAAAAAATTTTATTTTTCATCTTAAAATAAACTTCAAGGTATATGTATGATTTATCTAATCCTAACAATACACATACATATCCCAAATATAAAAGAGTCTATTAAATGTATTTGCGTGAAAGCAAGAGACTCACGGGTATACATGTATATTTATTAGATTTGAATTTAAAATACATATACATGAAGTAAAGCATAAAAAAATAGGGCAAAACATGTATAAAAGAGAATCATCAAAACTAGTCTATACATATGCATATAGTGGATACAAATGAGCATGAAGTTCAAATATATATGAGTCAATTATAGTTCACTATTCATATATGTATAAATGCAAGTTTGACACATTCTACATCTAAGCATGTAAATACCACATGAAGCACAAAAATCATATAACATGAACATGCTATGAATATTATGAATGAACAAGCATGATCAAAAAATAGGAGTTTAGAGATTGTTACCAACTCCAAAGCTCCAAATATGGTGGTTGTCCCACCAACGCTCCTTGATAGTGATGCATCCCAAAAGTATGTCCATCATGTCCAAGTGCATCCACTACCAAGGCACCGATCCTCTCACGTTTTGTGAGAGCCCTCACCTACATCAAAAGTAAAAGGTGGGGGTTTTGGTACCCATATTTTCTTGGGTCCTTTGGGGTTAGTCTTGTAAGGAACCCAAAATCATTTATTAGCAAAATTGAAAGCATTAATCTTATCATAACAAATTTTGCTAAATGGCCTTTGTGGCCACAATGTGTACATATGTACACCTTAGTATGCTTATGTGTAGGAGTGTGATCATGATGTGCAACATAAGCAAATGCATGTTTATGATGTGCATGAATGTGTGGAGTTTGTTTCTTTGAAAACATTGACTCCAACCTAGAATGATTAAAAGCACAAGAGTTCAAAGATGAACTCAAACCATCCATTTTATTTTTCAAATCTTTAATCTCATTAGTGGTGGCATGAAAAGCATGATGAGATAAAGAATCATTTTTCTTTTTCTTTTGTGAAACAAAATCCTTTTCTTTTTCACAAATTTTTCTTTTCAAAGACTTGTTTTCTTGAAAAACAACTTCTTTTTGTTTTTCCACCAAATCAACTTTATTTTTCAAAATAGTGTTTCCTTCACATAAATCATTCAATTTTGCAAGCAAGGAAACATTCTCATTTTTCAAATCTTTATTTTCTTTTTCTAAGCTTGCCATTTTATTTTCTAATGAACCTTTTTCATTAAGCATGGCATCAAAATTCTTTTTCAAATTTTTGTAATCTTTTTCTAAACATGCAATGTTAGATTTAAATGAATCTTGTTCTATATGCATGCAAGCAATGTTCTTTTTCAAATTTTTATTTTTCTTTTTAAGCATGTCATATTTTTCAAGCACAAGTTGACAAAAGGTAGTAAGCTCATCATATGACATGTCTTCATCATCGGATTCAGAGTTTACCTCAAGGGGGTTATCCCCTTGGACCATATAGCACACGTTGGAGGTGTCGCTTCCAACGTCCGAATCACTCCCGGCATAATATAGATCCTTTTCACCAAGGGAGGTGATGATGTTCCAAGCAACAAAAGCCGATTCAACATTAGAAACCCTAGAAAGATATTCATCATTTAGGGTACATTTAAGAGCATGAAGGGCTTTTGCATTAGCCTCAAAGTACTTGCTATTATTAACATATGAATCATTAGTGGTAGCAAGATATACATGAATGCCTAAGGCCTTGAGGTACAAAGACATCTTAACCTTCTAAATTTGGATGTTAAGAATGTCAAAGGTGGGTGGTGACATGAGCTCCATGGTGTGTATACAAATATTGTGATTAGCTTAAAAATGAGGATCTTTAACTCTAGATTGTTAGACCAAATCAGAGTACCAAGCTCTGATACCAATTGTAAGTTCACCTAGAGGGGGGGTGAATAGGTGATGGCTAATCTAATGGTCACTTAATGCCAAATGATGCGAATAATGCGGAAGCTAAACTAATTATGACCTAATTAAATCTTTTACACTAAACACCACGTATAACACAAGAGTGTTGCCGAATTCCCCGTGAAGGGCTCTGGACAAACTCCTCTAGATTCCCCTTGAATGGGTTGAGGTGCCGCGTTAGCTCTCTTGGTTGAATACAAGTATTAGCAAACAATCCCACGCAAGTATATAACAATATGAGCACAAATGAATATATCAAGCATATAAAGATAGACAATGAGAGTATGGAAGATATAAACAAGGAGATAGAGAGGGAGAAATGGCAATCGCAAACACAAAGGGTTTGTTTCGAGGTTCGAGCACACTTGCTCTACATCCCCACCTTCGACACACGAAGGATTTCCACTATGCAAGATCCCAATGGATCTCTCCTCGGTGCCGCAACACCTACAAGCCCTCGAACTCCCTAGTCCCGTACACACCGCAAGCCCACCGGCTCGCCGAGGCCGCACCTCAAACAAGAGTTCGCACCCGAACCCTAAACAACCACGAGCACACTTGCCCGTCTCCTCAAAGAACAAAGAAAAGATCTTTGGTGATCTAAACACTTTGATCACCAATAAAAACTCTCACTACAACACTCCTATAAGATGAATAGCTCAATGGATGCTCAAGTGTTTGTGTGAGAAAAACTAGGAAGAGAATGGTGGAGGAAAACTCAAAGAATCACTTTAACACTCTTGATAAAACTTTCCTTTTGATTGGAAATATTTGCCCTCAATTTTGTGGAGAAAAACCTCTGGAATGAATGGGAAAAACTGGCTCTAAGAGTCTCCAAAATCTTGGCTCAAAACAATGACCAAACCCCCAAATTTATAGGCCAAAAAAATATAGCCATTGGGGTCTGTCAGAGCTGCCGGTCGACCCGTGCGGTCGACCGCCAACGGTCAAAAATCAGACCGTTGGAGCCACGGTCGGCCGCCTGGGTCGACCGACCCACTGGAGCTGAGAGTCGAACTCTCTGTCGGTCGACCCGTACGGTCGGCCGAACTTTCCAGAGAGCAGAGCTCTCTGGAGCGGTCGACCCGTACGGTCAGCCGTCCTCCAGTGCACAAAGGCATGCACATCTGTGCACGTCGGTCGACCGGTCCGGTCGGCCGACTCCTGGATTAGTCGACTTATAAGGCTACTATTCGACTTATCCGAAGCCTGAAACAGTTTTCTGGGATTAAAAAGTTTGTCTTTTTGGCTTAAATAAAATCCCATAAAATACTTAAAAATCTACAAAAATAGTTTTACCAATATACTTTGATATACAAACATGCTTGCATAAAATCAAGGGATGTTATAAAAGATTGGACTATTTTTGTAACTTGGAAATATTTGGCTCATGATAAAAACTGTATTTTCCAAAACATGTTTTTCTAAATCTTCATCAAATACACAAACAAGATATACTTTTAAGGCATAGTGTGTATGGATATGATCCACTACACAATCATAATGAAATATCTATGTTTTTGGCATTAAGCATAAACTTGGTTTTGGTTGAAAGATGTAAACATGAATATCAAAAACCAAATAGTATTTTGTCACAAAGAAAAATCTTTTCTAAACTAAAAAATCTTTTATGAAAAAAATTCTATCAAGAGTGTGTGTGTATATGTACTTGAGCAATCCACCAACTACTCTATCCTTTACATTTTACTCTAAAACAAAAACAAAATATTATACCTAGACACAAGTCTTCATCTTCTTGAAGTCTTCACTTGAAGGCTTCTCATCTTCTTGATTTGGTCCAAGCTTGATCCAAAAGCTCCTTGGATCACACCGTGCTAGCTCCAAATCTTGACATTTTATCCTTTGTTGAGCTATGCACCTACTAAGATCTTGATAATGAATCTGTCACTAATTAAAGATCATTAGAAAACATAACTTCATGAGTTGATCATCATCAAAAGTTAGTGATAGTAGATGATTAGTAAGTTTAGAACCTTTTCTCATATTTAAAAATCTAACAAAATCTCTTTTCTTCTTAGTTCTTTTTAGAAACCCTAGTTTTTCAAAATCCTGATTTAGAAACCCTAGTTTTCTTTGCAACCATCTTTTAAGTTTTTCTTTTCTTAAATTTTCAAAAACAAAAACAAAATAAAAACAAACAAAAAAAACCAAACAAAAATTTTCCTTTTCTTTTCTTTTCTATTATAGTTCTTAAGAAGAGAAGAAGATCACTTTAAGGACTGTACCAAAAAATTTGCATCGCATCCCTCCTTGTGGATCACGACCCGTATAACCATTGCTTCTACGGTTAAATTATGAGAATTTAGAGACACGTACCTACTTTCAAATAACATCTTTCTAAACTCTCTGTTTTTGACAATCAAATTTTGGCGGCGTTGCTTGGGAGGGAACGAGAAGTATTGTTCTAATAATCTTTCATCTCTGTTTGTGTGTACAGGAGCAGGTTTCAAGAAACTGAAGGGTGCATAACACATATTGACATCTTGTGCCTCTGCTCTAGAAAGCAGAGCACAGGACACCACAACTTTATCACATTTTCGTGGCTAAGTTGGGGATTCACTTATTGAGTTTTCTGCAGGTGCTTCAGAATTGTAATAGTAAGTCTCTGCTATTTTCAGTTTTCTTGAATACTTATATTTGCACACTGTTCTAATCACAACAGTAATCTATTATTTAAAGTGTTTAAAAAACAATTAGACTTCCATCATAGGCATCTGTCTAATATTGTTTCATTTTAAATTACTGTTGAAGAGTGCCAGAGATAAGGTACGTTTGCATTACATTTAGATTAGAAAACATTCTTAGGTGATTTCTAATGGCTTTGAGTGTTATTTGTCTATATACTTACATATTTGTACGAAAACGAACTAAGGGCAAATCTCAATAACGAGATAAGCTGGGAAAGTTATTACCCTCCCTTAGCCCACAAACCACCTCTACTGCACGCACAACCTAAGCTTAATTGAAAATCTGAATAGACATTGGCCCTAGGACAACTCAGACTCACTGGAAGATTGACCTAAGGAGGAAGTTGTTAGAATTTGACTCTAGTCAAATCGTTGATCAAGGCTGGGAATTGAGAGCTAAAACCTCAAAGGCTAGTGGCTTGGCTTAATTAGGCACGTTGTTCTTGTACGGATACCTCTCACTAATCTTGCTCTGACCTGACCGATTAACTTGCGGTAAGATTGCTACGATATACCTCCCATGGACAGTCTACGTTAGGAGTCGTTTAGTCTAAGTTTACCTTAGAATAGGCTTAGTTGATTTTTTTCCTTTTTTTTGATTAAGGATTGTGTTTGTGGTATTGCATGCAAGTGTGGTCGAGAGACCCAGTTACATCTAGGTTAAACCGAAATAGTTCACCACCAAAATCAGATCCAGTTATGAAATAGACATCATCTCTGCGTGATGGATTCTATCCAATTAGAATATCACTTTCATCTTGCATTCGGCTTTCTGAAACCGGTGGCAATAACAACTTTGAGCTCCTGCCTCAATACATCAACACTCTCCCCAAGTTTTATAGTTTAGAATCCGAAGATGCGTACTTCTTCATAAGAGAATTTGATAAAGTATGTCCTATGATGAGGATACCAAAACTCGGAGATGATGATGTTAGGTTACGTTTTCATTCCTTTTTTCCTTACATAGCCAAGAAATGACTTTACAATTTGGCGCCAGATTCTGTCACATTATGGGATGAATTCATCAAGGTCTTCTTGAAGAAATTCTACCCTACCATAAAATCGCCCTCATTAGGAAAACATAATGCAGTTCAAATAAGACTCAAGTGAACCTTTTTGGAAGTACTTTGAATGTTTCAAAGATCTCCTTGCCCAATGCCCTTATCACGGTATAGAAGAGTGGCAGCAATGCCAAATTCTTTACGATGATTTAGATTACCAAACAAAAACTCTTTTAGAAACCATGTGTCAAGGTAGATTCCTTTAAAAGGATGAAGATCAAGGGAAAATTATTTGAGGATTTAGCTGAGAAAACACTCCAATGGGAACTAACTTCAGAAAAGTCTAGAAATACAAACCCTATCTCTTCTAAAGGAGGTCTCTATTCAATTGAACCATCTGAAACTACTGAGGCTAAAATTGCTAACCTAATGAGAAGAATAGAAACTCTAGAAATTAAAGAGCCAGCCCCAGTAAATCAAGTCAGTCCAACCCATGTCCCAAATCTGGGTTACACTTACTGTCAAGCCATGAACCATGTGTTCGAAGAGTGTCCAGCCTTTTATGCTTAACAAATGTTGCCCAAGCCCACAAATGTAGCCTTCTCAAGGCCCCACAACAATCTCTACTCGCAAACAACAATTTCGACTGGAAAAATCATCAGAATTTCTCATGAAGCCAAAACAACTATGACCATCCTAGGCCCAATTCTTCCAACAATTTCTAACCTTTCCAATATTAACAGAATTCCCCCAACCAAGTTCCACCCCCTTCTTTCCAAAATCATCAAATAGAGACAAGATTGACCAGTTTGAAGGAAAAGGATGGAAAATTTGATCAAGTCCCAAGAATCACTCATATCTAGGTTAGAAATGCAAATAATTCAGTCTGCTAACTTACTAAGTGAAAGACCCAAAGAAACTTTTCCTAGTTAGCTATTGACAAACCCTAGGAACTCTATTCAAGCTCATGTAGCCCAGGATTCTCAGATCAACCAGTGTAATGTTGTTTATACTCTTAGGTTAGGAAAATAAGTTAATAACTAAGTGCCGATGCCATCTATTCTTATTCAGCATGATCCAACACAAGTATCCACTTCTTCTAGTTCAAGTTCCTTTGATTTTGACAAGTCTGAAAAAGACAAGTCAGCCGATCAAGTGCGCAAGCCTATGTCCCATTTCTAAATAGGATAAATAACAGTAACAAACAAACTGTATAAATAGAGAAAATACTTGAGATGTTCAAACAAGTAAAGATTTATGTGCTCCTTCTTGATGCAATCTAGTAAGTCCCAACCTATGCCAAATTTCTCAAGGACATGTGCATCAAAAAGAGAAAGACTAATGTGCCTAAGAGAATATTCCTAGCCACTGACATTAGTGAACTATTGTCTAGCCCAATCCATCTCAAGTAAAAGGATTCGGGTTGCCCTACCATTACTTGCACAATAGGACAAGTTAAAATTAGTCGAGCACTCATTGATTTGGAAACAAGTATCAACTTGCTTTCCTTCTCCGTATAAAATTTTGATTGAGGTTTTACATGCACAAAAAATACAGAATTTCAGAACTTAAGAATAGTATGTGCAAGTTCTCAATACTACCGGATAGCAAGTGGCTATGTGAGTCGTAATCCACAAGGAGGGACTAACGATGGAAGCTTTTTAGTAAGTTCTCTTTTAGGTTACAAAAAATGGTTAAAAATTCTTTTTTTAGTTCTTGGAAAGAAAATGAAAAATAAGTTACAGTTAAGTTAAGAAGAAAATGGTAGATTGAGAAGGTGGAGAAATAGAAAATGAATTTATACAAAGAAATTAAAAAGAGTGATAAAAGAGTTGGGAGATTGTGGTGATGGTGATCAAAACTAAAAGTTAAAAGAAAAGAAAGTTAAACCTAAAAGAAATACTTACCTTTTTCGGTTGATGACTTACCTGAAACTATTGCATGTTTTACCTTACTTCAGAGGCGATCAACGCAAAACCCATAAGATTTAGCTCAGTCACCATTCGCATTACATCATCAAGACGAGTAAGAATGAAATGATACAGAACCTTGAGGAGGAAAACATTATCATGAAGTATCAGTGGCACTCACACAAATATGGCTATACTGATGCTTCTAGATTCACTTGGATATTCGTCAAAACCAAAAGAGAAAAAGTAGAAAGAAGAAGAAGAGCATAAATATGTTACCTTTGATTGCTTGTAGAAACGATAAAAGAAAGAAGGAGGTTAAATCCGTGTCACTCTCAACATAAGTCTCTCTCTCTCTTACTTACATGAATCTCAGTCTAACCTATGATTACAAAGAAATAAAAATTACATAAATTAAAAATAAAAATCTACACTAAAAAGAATGAAAAACTAGTCTAAAAATCTATTTCTGCTTGATCGTTCCATGTAGTCTCTGAAAACCCAGTATTTATAGGCAAAAACCCAAAGAGGAGGAGCGTACGAAGATAGGGGGAGCAAATGCTCCTCCCAACAAACTTAACCAAACTGAAAAAATGCGGCTTTGGTCGCGTTTTTGCGGCCAGGGTGTGGCCAGGTGGCCACACCGGGGGGTGGTGCTCCCTGGTTTCGCGATTTGCTTTTATCTCCAGCTGGATTTTCAGTTTGGGTCCAAAATTTTGATGAAACGTCCTTTTATCTTCAGCTTTAACCAATTAATTTGTAGAGATTTGTTTTAACTAGTTTTCAACCAATTTTATCTTCTCTGATTTGCCCTGATCTGTTCTAATTTTCTGATTCGAATTAATTCTGAATTAAATCAGAATTTTGATGGGCTTTTGGGCTCGTTTCTCTTTCCTCTCCTTTAGTAATAGGCCTGCATATAAATTAGACAATAAATAGAATTAAAACAGAGTTTATTATATAATAAGTATGATAATGTGATAATAAATATGCAGTATCAGTGAGCGATCACACCCCAATCCTATCTTTTGCTCGTCCTCGAGTAAAACAACAAAATTAAACTAAAGATTATTAGACCACTTTCGCAGGTCACACGATTGTACTGAGCATGTGCAACAAGTCATTAAACCTCTAGGTTTCCCTTAGAGGACGAGTTTTGTCTCGTGAGGGTTTTCAGTGGATTACACCCACAAAATCAATAAAGAAAGAGAAACAAAGTGTTAGTATTTTGAAAACACATTTTGAAAGAGAAAAATATTTGAAGTATTTTTTAAGAATTAAGTAATCTATAAGTTATAGGAAATAGAACTTTTCATTCTTAAGCTTAGTCTTTATTCAAAAACTTGTTATCAATCAAGGCATGGAGTCAAACTGTATTTCTCATCTAATCTATTATTTTACCCTAAGTTATATGCACCTTTGTGACCGTAAAATATTGACTCGAGGTTCTTTAACTCTAACTCTTATGTCTTATTATTATTTTTTTGGTGGTATTATTCTTTAGTTTTATCAGGCTTTCTAATCTGTCCATGTAATGAGCCTTTAATCGGTGACTTCCAAACCGAACGGTCTTAGGGTACATGGTGAGAAAACACCCCCCAGGACTTAAGAACTCAAGCAAACAAGGCCACAAAATTAAGAATTTTATTATATGAACCGCTTTTAGGCTTGAATACTTATACTTTATAAGGAACAAATACCCAGCTTACTCAGAGGATATATATATATATTATTCTTTTTTACCTTTTTTTCTTTTTTTTATAAGGCATAAGAATCTTTGTTTTTGAACCCTAAGTGTGTAAGTGTTTAAAGCATGCATATATCTTCAAGGTAAAAATCAAGACTAAATTATTTTTCCAAATTTTCTTCCTAACTTTGGAAATTAAACAAATAATCTTATTTTGACCAAGTATAAGAAATTCTAATTATGATTCTCCTATTCCTACTTAATTTCTTGCAAAGAATATGTCAAGATATTGTTTCTATTTTCAAAAAGTTTTTAAAAGTAAAGAAAATGTTAATAATTTTTTTTAAAGGAAAACCTAAGTTATGTTAGAACCTTCTCCCACACCTATCTCATGCATTATCCTCAATGTATGAATTAATGTATAGATGCATGAAAAAAAAGAAAGGGAAGGAAAATATTACCATATGGTGGTGGTTCCGGTAGTGGTCTGATTGGGTCAAGCGTTGCTACTTAATCAAGATAATGTGACAGTTTAAGGAACCCACCTTTATTGACCTCTTTTCTATTTACATATTTACAGTCTCCAATATGAATAGGATCATGAAATATCCTATCTTGAAACTTACTCCCTTTATATGACCAGTCTTGAAAAATCATCACGGAGTCATCATGGTCTATACCTATGTCCAACAAAAGAATGTGACTTGGTGGAATGGTTGACTTGGACTCAAGAATGATAGGTTCAGGAACTGATACTAACTAGGGAAAATCAACTTTGAGTTCGAGAGTTAGTTTTGGTTCAAGAGTTGAGTCCAAGTCTAGAAATTAATATTCACATTTTTTTCCCATCAATAGAATGTGACTATCCAAAATTGGTGATTCCCTTCCCAGATATATGGGTACGGGAATAAATGTTGGCTCAAAAAATTGGTCCCAATTGGGTAAGAATACCGGAGTCAACATAGATTCGAAGATGGAAACTGAATCACAAATTTGGGATCGGGTTCACATTCATAATCAAATTCAATCTTATTAAAATGTAAACTTGTCAATTCGTCTATGGGTTGATATTGGTCAAGTTCAAGTTTTGTGGTGAAATTGAATCTTGGTCAATGTCTTCAAGATACCATGATTCTTAGTTTTCATCAATATGGCTAGAAGTGTCAAAAATAGTCAAAGATTGGGTAGGGAGAGTTTCCTTATTCTTACGCATGTTTTCCAATCTACTAAGTCTTGCTTCTATCATATCGATTGGATCATTTTGGAATTAAATTATAGATTCCTTACTCTTTTCTAAGTCAGCATATTCTTCTTGAAAAATAAAGTAAGGATTTGTGAATTGAAAATTTTGACGGGATTTTAAGGCTTCTAAAATTTGAATTCACCGCTCAAGCTCGTCTAAGGCTTCCATCCTCTTTTTCCAGTCAATTGATTTTTCTAATGGTTATTCGGGAGGAGGTTACATCGGTGTCACTCTCAACATAAGTCTCTCTCTCTTAATTACATGAATCTCAGTCTAACCTATGCTTACAAAAAAATTAAAATTATATAAAATGAAAATAAAAACGTACACTAAAAAAAAGAAAACTGGCATAAAAATTTATCTCTGCTTGATCGTTCCCAGTTGTTTGGACACATATATTGCATAAATAATTTTACATTCCTACATATATTATGTAATGAATATTGCAAATAAGTTGTCTTAATGTCCTAATTCATGCAGGGTATGATAGGGAGAAGATAATCATGAAATTTATCCAATTAATTCAAAAGTTCAAAAGAAAGGGGATCGGTTCAAATTCAAAGGTTCTAGAATCTATCTTATCTGAAAACTGGATATATCAGATAAGATAATATTATCTAATTTCAAGAGAAAAATGGATGTTTGAAGACCCTATCTATTTCACTGAAGATAAGTGAATATCTTATCAATTCCAGAGGACAAATTGAAAATTCAAGAGGATAAATGGATAGAGAGAAGATTAACAGATGAGATGAAGCAATTTAGATTCAGATTCAAGCTAGATACAGTTTATCATTTTAATCATAACTTTCGCTAATGAAACTCAAATTTAATGATCCAAGATGCTAAAGAAAGAAGCCTTAAAGGACTACAATTCTTCTGTTGATCTCTCGTTCCAATTCTATCATTTAATAAGTGATATTCAGCAATCAATACGCCAACAGCCTGCAGATTAGAATTGAATTTCTGGATAAATCAAATCAAGTTTGGAGATAAGGGGAGAATTCAAATTCAGAAATATCCAGTTCTTCCTATCTTCATACGTTTTCTATCTCTCTGGTTTTCTCCTATAAATACCCTCATACCTCAAAGGCAAAAAGGGCACCACTTCAGAGAGAGCTTTACTTTAGATTTTTCTTTTCTTCTTCAATGTAATTTTTTCCCTTTTATTTTTCTTTTTAGCTTAGGTTAGATAGAGTTACATGATTAAAAGAGAGGAAGAGTTATTATAGAGTGACACTATTATAATCTTTTCTTCAAGAAACTTATATTGAAGGTGACAATCAATGGAGGTTTCTCACTTTTCTTCATTGTGCTCGATCTCGCCGAAGCCTTGCTTTCCTTTATTCTTTTCTATTACTTTGCTTTACTCCATGCTAAGGTAAATTTCATTATGATTCAACAGTAGAGGTAAATATTCTTCTTTTATTTCTTTTTATTTTTAATTTTTGCATCAACACTTTTCTTTATCTCTTTTTGTTTCTTTTTCTTTTATAATTAAAATAAAACAACACCACCATCTCTTCTTCTACCATCTTCTCTTAACTTAACTTAATATTTTAATTTTCTTTTTATAAACTGGGAAGATAAGTATTAATTAGTTTTGTAAATTAAAAGAAGAAACTTACATAACGCTTCCATCGCTGTCCCTCCCTGTGGATCACGACCCGTTAGCCCTATGCTACACGGTAGAATTGAGGACCTAGCACTGTTCTAGATTTCTGTATTTTTGTGCAGGTTTGGCTCGATCATAATTTTGGGGTCGTTGCCAGGGAGGGACGGTAAGTTTTCTTTCCTTTTTAATTTACTTTAACAAATTAATCCCTTTTTCTTCTTTGTTTTGATGTACAGGGGCTAATTACAGAAAACTAGGAGCTGCAGTGGATATATTGCTATTTTGTGTCTCTGTCCAAGAAGGCAGAGTATCAGAGCCCACAACTGTGGTGAACTACTAACTGTAGTCTCTTGCAGGTTGCTTTTCAGAGTTTAGCTCTCTGCAGTTATTAGTTTATCTGTTTAACTCACTTTGTACATATTTCTAATCAACAGTAACTTGTTGCTTTGTAAAAGCTAAAAAATGTTTAGACTCTTGCATCTTAGAGCATCTGTCTATTTTGTTTCTTTACATTACTGTTGAAGAGTGCTAGAGCAAAGGTATGTGTGCATTGCATATAGTTTAGAAAACATATTTTGAGTGATTCATATTGCTTGAACGTTACCTTTTGCCTTATATTTGTACACTGCACTAAAAAGACTAAGTGCATATCCTTAAACAAGATAAGGTGGGGAAGTCATTACCCTTTCTTAGCCCAAAAACTATCTCCTCACTCACTAACCAAGCCTAATATAAAATTGAGTAGACGTTGGCCTTAGGGACATATCGGACTCAAATAGGGATTGACCTAAGGGGGAAGTTGTTAGAAGTTGACTCTTGCCAAATCGGTGTCTAAGGTTGGGGATTGAGGGGCGAAACCTCGAAGGTTTGTGGTTTGGCATAATTAGGCCCGTTGCTTAGGCACAGATACCTCCCACCAATCTTGCCCCTACCTGGATGATTAACTTGTAGTTAGGTTCTACAATATATGATCGGTCACATATATTGCATACATGTTGTCACATTATCATGCTTACTATCTAAATAAATCATATTAATAAGTCCTATTTTTCTTTATAAAATGCAGGCCAATTGCTAAAGGATAGGAAAGAGAAACAAGCCCAAAAGCCCATCAAATTCTAATTTAATTCAGAATAAATTCGAAATCAGGGAATCAGGGCAGATCTTGAAAAATCAGAGAGGTTGAAAACCAGTTGAAATGAATCATCCCAAATCAAGCAGTTGAAACCAACAATCAAAGACTGTTTCGTCAAATCCTGAGGCAGAAACGGGAAAACCAGCAGGAGATAAAGGAAAATCACCAAACGAAGGAGCTTCTCCAACCTGGTGTGGCCACCTGGCCACACCATGGCCACGAAAACGCGACCAAAACCGCGTTTCTGCGACCATTTGATGTTTATTGGGGGAGCATTTGCTCCCCCTATCTTCATACGTTCCCTCCCGCTTGGTTTTCGCCTATAAATACTGTATTTTTCAGAGAAAAAGGGACCGAAAACTTAGATTTAGTTTTTCTCTTTGTTTTTAATGTTTAGGCTCTTTGTCAGATAGTATAAAAGTTGTATCTTTATTTTGCAATTTGTAATTCAGTGCAAATACCAGTGAGAGAGAGGAATTGAGTGATTGTATTCTGAAGATTGAAGTGACATCAATACAAGGATCAAGCTACCTTTTCATCCACTCCATTTTACGGTATGTCTTGCTTTATTTACTTGCATTATTCTTTGTCTTCCATGAGTAGCTAAATCGGTTTTCTGGGCTCACTATTACTCCTCTCTCTGATCCCTCTTCTTTTCGAATGGTTTTGATGAAAAGACCCAATGAATCATTTGCATGCCTAACTTAAGCCTTTCTTCTTGAAAGTGTTCTTGAAGGCACATGAGGATGGGTTTGGATTTTTAAATTTCTACTTCTTTTAATAACGTCTCTTAAGCTTGTTTTTATCTCATACTTGAACTTCTTGATGATTTAACATTCAATTCGAGATGATTTCTTAAAGAAAAGAATTAATTTTTCCAACCATCTTATGTGCTTTGCTTAAAACTTTTTAAAATCAATCTTAAGTTTTTGCCTATGATCAAGTTGAGGTACTAAGGATTTCAATAGAAGAACATATCGTTGAGTAGTGAGATAGTGAGCCCAGATTTTCTTCTTTATAAAAAACAACAAATCACTTTTCAAACTTTATGCAAAATTTACCTTTTCCAAAGCCTTCTCTAAATTTGCAACTTTTCTTTTAATCATCTCCCTTCTCTCCATTTTCTTTTTCAACTTAAAAGAAAGACACCAACTTCACTCTTTGTTATTTAACAAAAACACCGAAAAGCTTCTATCGCATTCCTCCTCGTGGACACGACCCGTTAGTCCAAAGCTACACGGTAAATTCTTGCTCTTTCATTTTTCAATCAATATACCTCCGGTGGATAATCAACAATTAGGAGTCACCTAGATCTAAGATCTACCCTAACATAGGCTAGATTTTTCTTTATTTTCTTATTTGTTTATGTTTGTTTGTTCTTGTGAAAATGGATTATAATTACAATTATTCTGATTATAACTTAAATCCATATTTCACCCCAACCTCTTTCAATTCGGAGATTACCAACCCAGCATTACATAACTCTAACCAACCAAGTATGTCAGATTGGTCTTATCCGAATCAATATATGCCCTAATCCCAGTACTATGAATAAGAATGGGACAATCATCACCACTCTTCACCAAGTCAGTGGGGATACAACTCCCCCAAGTCTTACTATCAACAACCTTACCAACAAACAACTTCATATAATCCATACCAAGACCAACCTATAGAAGAAAAATCTTCTTTACAAAAAACTTTTGAAGCCTTCCTTGAGTTCACACGACAAGTTCAAATCATAGCGGACTCAATTCTCTCAAATAATTCTCAAATTCAAGATCCTTGCTCTAATTTTCAAGTCCAACCACAACAAGAAGAACCTGTTGACTTAGAAAAGAATATGGAATTTATGATTCAGTCCTAAAATGATTGTATTCAATCCCAAACAGATTGTCTCAAATCTCTTAATAGGTTAGAAGCAAAAGTGAGTCATTTGGTGAACACAATTAATGATAAGAATGAGGAAACTCTACCTAATATATTTTCGACCATTCCTGATTCTCCTAGCCATATTGATGAAGAATCATGGTGTCTTGGAGATTTTAACCAAGATTCAATTTCACCACATAATTTTGAACTTGATCAATATCAACCCAATGACAAATTGACAAGTTTTTATTTCAATGAGATTGAACTTAAAGATGAATGTGACACCGATTTTCAATATTGTGATTCAGTTTCACTTTTTGAATCTATGCTGACTCCGGTTTCCTTACCCGATTTGGACCCAATTCTGAAGCCAACACTGATTCCTATCTCCATAGAGCTTGAACTGAACCAACTATATTGGATAGTCACATTCCATTGTTGAAAAATGAATGAGCTTGAATTCTATGATTTGGACCAAACCCATGAACCAACTCCGACTCTAGAACCTAAATTTGATTTGAGTTTTATTCCTAAGTCAGTTTCGGTTTCTATTCCTTTCATTGTTGAGTCCAAATTATCCATTCCACAAAATCATATTTCATTGTTGGACCAAGGTTTAGATCAATATAACTCCGTAATAATATCCTAAGATTGGTCATATAATCGGAAAAAATTTCATGCTAGGATCTTGCACGATCCTATTCATATTGGGAAGTATAAAAATGCTAATAAGAAAGAGAAAATAAAAGGTGGGTTCCATGAAAATCCACAGTATCTAGATTGGGAAAAAAACGCTTGGCCCATGAGACCACCACCTTGAGGTGAAAATTTTCCTTTCCTTTCTTCTTTTTCATGTATTATTGCATTTCATTTATACATTGAGGATAATGCATGAGTTAGGTGGGGGGGGGAGGGTTTACTAACATGCTTACTTCACTAATTTAAAAAAAATCCTTTCTTTAAAACTTTTTGAAAAGGAAAATAATACTTTGACTTATTTTTTGTAAAAAAATTAAGTTAATTTTAAGGAATAAGAGGATCATAATTAGGATTTCTTATACTTGGTCAAAATAAAATTATTTGTTTGATTTTGAGGTTAGGAAGAAAATTGAAAAAGTAATTTAGTCTTAATTTTTACCTTGATGAAATTTGCATACTTTATACACTTACATACTTAGGGTTCTAAAATAAAAATTCTTATGTCTTATAAAAAAATATATATATACATATATCAAAAAATATCCTCTGATGAAGCTGGGTATTTGTGCCTCATAAAGTATAAGTACTCACGCCTAAAAGTGGTTTATAGAAATAAAAATCCTTAGTTTTGTGGCTTTGTTTGCTCGAGTCCTAAGTCCTCGGGGTATTTTCTCATCCGGTGCCCTAAAATCGTCTGGTTTGGGAGTCACCGACTAAGGCTCGTTACATGGACGAATTAGAAAGCCTAACAGAGCTAAGGGATATTACCGTCATAAATTAAAAAAAAAGAAAATAATAAGGCATAAGAGCTAGAGTTGAAGAATCTTGAGCCTAATTTTCACGATCACAAGATACATATGACTTAGAGTAAAATAATATACTAGATAAGAAATACAATTTTAATCCTTACCTTAATTGAAAACAAGTTTTCGAATAGAGACTAAATTTAGAAATGACTAAGTTTTGATAATCATATGACTTATTGATTATTTGAATTTTTACATTAATACTTCAAATATATTTTTTTACTTCAAAATGCATTTTTGAAAATATTAACACTTTATTTCTTTTTATTTATGGATTTTGTGGGTGTAATCCACTAAAAACCCTCACGAGACAAAAACTCGTCCTCTAGGGTAACCTAGAGGTTTAACGGCTTGTTGCACGTGCTAAATGCAATCGTGATTTCTGTGAAAGTGTGTTAGGTTTGGTCAGTTTATTTTTTCTTTTCTCTTTATTTTGCTCGACGACGAACAAAAGATAAGTGTAAGAGTGTGTTTGGCCACATATATTGTATAAATATTATTACATTCCTACAAATTCTGTAATGAATATTGCAAATAACTTATCATAATGTCCTAATTCATGCAGGGTATGATAGGGAGAAGATAATCATGAAATTTATCCAATTAAATTCAAAAGTTCAAAAGAAAGGGGATCGATTCAAATTTAAAGGTTCTAGAAGCTATCTTATCTAAAAACTAGATATATCAGATAAGATAATATTATCTAATTTCAAGAGAAAAATAGATTGTTTGAAGACACTATCTGTTTCACTGAAGATAAGTAAATATCTTATCAATTCCAGAGGACAAATTGAAAATTCTAAAAGATAAATGGATAGAGAGAAGATCAACGAATGGGATGAAGCAATTTAGATTCGGATTCAAGCTAGATACAGTTTATCATTTTAATCATAACTTTCGCTAATGAAACTCAAATCTAATGATTCAAGATGCTAAAGAAAGAAGCCTTAAAGGTCTACAATTCTTCTGTTGATCTCTCGTTCCAATTCTATCATTTGATAAGTGATAATCAACAATCAACACGCCAACATCTTGCAAATCAGAATTGAATTTCTGGATAAATCAAATCAAGTTTGGAGATAAGAGGAGAATTCAAATTCAGAAATATCCAGTTCTTCCTATCTTCATACGCTTTCTATCTCTCTAGTTTTCTCTTATAAATACCCTCATACCTTGAAGGCAAAAAGGACACCACTTCAGAGAGAGCTTTACTTTAGATTTTTCTTTTCTTCTTCAATGTAATTTTTTTCTTTTATTTTTCTTTTTAGCTTAGGTTAGAGAGAGTTACATGATTAAAAGAGAGGAAGAGTTATTGTAGAGTGACACTATTGTAATCTTTTCTTCAAGTAGCTTATATTGAAGGTGAAAATCAATAGAGGTTTCCCACTTTTCTTCATTGTACTCGATCTCGCCTAAGTCTTGCTTTCCTTTATTCTTTTCTATTACTTTGTTTTACTCCATACTAAGGTAAATTTCATTATGATTCAACAGTAGAGGTAAATATTCTTCGTTTATTTCTTTTTATTTTTAATTTTTGCATCAACACTTTTCTATATCTCTTTTTGTTTCTTTTTCTTTTATAATTAAAATAAAACAACACCACCATCTCTTCTTCTACCATCTTCTCTTAACTTAGCTTAATATTTTTATTTTCTTTTTATAAACTGAGAAGATAAGTATTAATTAGTTTTTGTAAATTAAAAGAAGAAACTTACATAACGCTTCCATCGCTGTCTCTCCTTGTGGATCACGACCCGTTAGCCTAGACTACATGGTACAATTGAGGACCTAGCACTGTTCTAAATTTTTATATTTCTCCGTGCAGGTTTGGCTCGATCACATGTAGTCTCTGAAAACCCAGTATTTATAGGCAAAAGCCCAACTAGAAGGAGCGTACAAAGATAGGGGGAGCAAACACTCCCCTAATAAACTTAACCAAGCCACGAAAATGCAGCTTTGGCAGCGTTTCCACGGCCAGGGTGTGGTGCTTCCTGGTTTCGCGATTTATTTTTATCTCCAGCTGAATTTTCAGTTTGGGTCCAGAATTTTGATGAAATCTCCTTTTATCTTTAGCTTTAACCAATTGATTTGTAGAGATTTATTTTAACTGGTTTTCAACTGATTTTATCTTCTCTGATTTGCTCTGATCTGTCCTGATTTTCTGATTTGAATTAATTCTGAGTTAAATCAGAATTTTGATGGGCTTTTGGGCTCGTTTCTCTTCCATCTCCTTTAGCAATGGGCATGCATATAAATTAGATAATAAATAGGATTAAAAATAGAGTTTATTATATAATAAGTATGAGAATGTGACAATAAATATGCAGTATCAGTGACCGATCAATCAACAACTTGGGTTGGGCAAACTTAGTCAAACTCAAGTCACGATTCAATTGGCTGATCAGTCAGTTAAATTTCCAAAAGGAAAAATAACCGATGTCCTTATTCGAGTTGGAGAGTTCATCTATCCAGTAGATTTCATCATTCTTAAGACCCAATCAGTATCAAATCCTAGGTCTCAAACTCTCGTCATCGTAGGATACCCGTTCCTTGCTACTACCAATGCAATCATCAATTGTCAGAACGAATTCATGAGATTAACCTTTGGAGACATGAGTAAAGAAGTCAATATCTTCAATCTAGAATAATAACCCATCATATGGACGATCAAATTTTTGAGGTTAACCATACTGAGAACTTAACAAGTGAATATAGTGAGGAGACGAGCTAGAAATCGAGTGTGAGTTCGAGCTAGGATCGGAAGAATTCAACCTTGATCAGATTATCAATTCTGTTGTGAATTAGGCATCTAGAGCCAACAAAGTTTACCCCTTCTTCCATTGAGTCTTTCCCTCCTTTAGAATTGAAAACCTTGCCCAAGCATCTCAAATCCGTCTACCTAGGCAAAAAAGAGACACTTTCGATCATCATCGCATCACATCTGAATATAGGGCAAGAAGAGAGTCTTATGTTAGTTCTTAGGAAACATAGGAAAGCCATTGGATGGAGCATGACCGATATCAAGGGGTTAAGTCCAACAATAGTTCAACATCATATTCATTTACATGAAAAGTCAACATCTAAGAGGGACCCGCAGTGTAGTTTAAGCCCTATAATGCAAGAGGTTGTTCCTTCTAAAATTCTGAAACTCTTAAACAATGGGGTCATTTATCTCATTTCTAATAGTCAATAGGTCAGCCTAGTCCATACAGTCCCAAAGAAGTCCAGTTTCACCATGATAGAAAATGAGAACAAAGAGTTTGTCCAAACTCGACTCCCAACCAAGGTTAGGGTTTGCATTGACTATCAAAAGTTGAATGCGGCCACTCGTAAGGACCACTTCCCTCTTTCCTTCATCGATCAAATGCTTGAACGACTAACTGGCCATGAGTACTACTATTTCTTGAATGGTTACTCGGGTTAAATCAGATTCTTATAGCTCCGGAGGATCAAGAAAAGACCACATTCACATGTTCATATTTGAGACATTTGCTTATCGATGCATGCATTTTGACTTGTGTAATGCCCCCGCAATGTTTCAATATTGCATATTGAGTTTCTTTTCTGACATGATAGAATGGTTTCTTAAAATCTTTATGAATGATTTCTCCATTTATGGAGATTCATTCGATCAATATCTTCACCATCTAGAACTTGTCCTCAAACATTGTGCTGAGAAACACTTGACATTAAATTGGGAAAAATTTCACTTCATGGTAACACATGAAATTGTTTTGGGATATAAAATTTTAAGAAAAGGGATTGAAGTGGATAAAATGAAGATCGAAGTCACAGCCAAACTCCCAAAACGAGCATGTGTGAAAGATATCAGATCTTTTTTAGGACACGCCGGATTTTATCGTAGGTTTATTAAGGACTTTAGCAAAATTGTTAGACCCTTGACCAACCTTTTAGCTAAGAACATGCCCTTCACTTTTGATAGTGAATGTCTTAATGCCTCACAGAAGCTTGAGACAGAGGTTATTTCTGTGCCAATCATTTCTGCTCCAGATTGGTCAAAATCGTTTGAGATTATATGCGATGCTCTTCCTATTTTGCCATTGGTGCGGTCTTAGGATAACGCATTGATAACAAGTAGCATGTGAACTATTACTCAAGGAGGACTCTAAACGAGGCCTAATTGCACTACACTACAACAGAGAAGCAATTCTTGTTATAGTGTTTGCTTTAGAGAAATTTTGTCCATACCTACTTGGGTCAAAAATCACTGTCTTCACTGATCATTCTGCGCTTAGATACCTAATGCTTAAGAAGGATGCCAAGGCCTAACTTATTTATTGGATCCTCTTTCTTCAACAATTTGATCTCGAGATTCAAGATAAAAAAAAGGCATAGAAAACGTTATCGCCGATCATCTCTCTCATATCCCAAATGCTCCTCACAATGAAGTGCCGATAAATGACGACTTTCTTGATGACAATCTTAGCTATTTTTAAGGAACCATGGTTTGCCGATATAGTTAACTACTTAATCACAAATCAAACACCATCTCATTGTACGAAACAAGATGCCTACAAATTATTATCTCTAGTCCAATATTTCTTTTGAGAGGAATCATATCTTTTAAGTATTATTCTTACCAAATTAGTAGGAGATGTATCCCTGACGGGAAGTTAAGAGCGTTCTTTCCTTCTGTCATGAGCTTGCATGCGGTGGACACAACCACAAGACTGCTGAAAACGTGTTACAAAGTGGATTCTATTGGCCCACTTTGTTCAAATATACCTTTGAATTTTTCAAGACGTGCTCTACATGCCAAATGATAGGTAGGATCTCGAAATGCAACATGATGCCTCTCAATCCAATTCTAAAAATAGAACTTTTGGATGTTTGGGCATTGACTTTATGAGTCCTTTTTCTAGTTCATTTGGGAACCAATACATCTTGGTTGCTATGAACTACATATTTAAATAGGTAAAAACCATTCCTAACAAAACGAATGACAACAAGGTTATTGTCAAGTTCTTAAAAAAGAACATTTTCTCTCACTTCGAAACCCCTCGTGAGATAATTGTGTTAATAGCACTCATTTCTGTAATAGAACTTTTGAAGCTCTTATGTGAAATTATGTCATCACATACAAGTTGTCCATACCATATGATCCCTAAACCAGTGGGTAGGTGAGATTCCTAATAGATAAATCAAACTTATCTTGGAGAAAATTATGAGTCAAAACTGAAAAGATTGGTCCACCAAGCTCATAAATGTTTTATGCGCTTACATGACCGCTTTCAAAATGATTTTAGGTATGTCTCCTTATTGATTAGCTTTTGAAAAAGTCTGTGACCTACCTGTAGAACTTGAGCATCGGGCCTTATGGACAATTAATAAATTGAACTTTGATCTGGACAAGGCTGGTGACCTTAAATTTTTGAACTCGAGGAATTGAAAAATGAGGTTTATAAAAATGTGAAGATAACAAAAAATGGGGTTAAAGTCTTTCATGATAAATTTATCATGAGGAAAATTTTTGTAACCGAACAAAAAGTCTTACTCTACAATTTTAGGGTCCATCTTTTTCCAGGAAAGTTGAAATCGAGATGGACATGGCCATTTATTATGAAAATTGTGTTTCCACATGGTGCAATAGGGATTTGCAACCCTAAGAACGGTAATGAATTCAAAGTCAATGGTTAACGTCTTAAACAGTTCTTGTAATCGGTACCAAAAAATGAGACGGCGATAGGTCTATTTGACCCAATGTATCGGTAATATCACCTCTTTATATTTTATTTCATACATATCTGCATTCATTCATATATTAAGAAAAATGCATGAGATAGGCGTAGGAGAGGGTTCTAACCTTACTTAATTACTAACATAGGTTTTCTCTTTGTATAAAAAAAATTATTTTGCAAAAAGTATAACTAAGTTTTTTAAGAATTAAGAATCCAACAAAGTCAGAAATTTTGATGGTAAGATCAATTTGAAAGAATCTATAATTTCTAGCTTAGAGCTAAAAAATTTGAAAAATAAACACCATCTACAATTTGTTGACATGATTATGCATCTTATATACACGTACACATAAGTTTTATGCTTCTGATAATGATGATAGCTTAGCTTATTTTGAATATATAGTATAAATATATAAGCATATAAATTATTGACCCAAGGGTACACTCTCTGATTTTGTTTTGATGAGTAAAAACCACATGAAGTTATTCAGTACTAATCAAGTTCAAGTGTTTAAGTTTTTCAGGTTCAAAAGATATTTTGTTTTGCTCTTCCTTAAAAAGAAGGTGTTTAAGTTTCAAGATCACTCAAGGATAAAATTCAAGTTCGAACGATCAAGATTGACTTTTAGATAAGCCCACTTGAAAATTGCTTGAAGACTTATAGAATTGATGTAAGAGAATAGAATGCTTAAGTGTAGAATGTAGAATTGATGCTCAAAAAGTCACACATAAAATATAAGTTTTTATATCTAGTTTTATAGTTTTGATATTTTACAAGGATTAGTTTATGATACATGTCCTTTATTTTTTAAATTTGTATATCTTGTTTCAAACATGAATCACATAGCATATATATTGCCAAATCACATTTCAAACTGGTTTAAAATATTTAAAAATAAATTTCGTATCAATAACTTTAATTAAAATAATTTTTGGGTTGGGTCGATCGACCGGGTGGTCGACCAGACTACTGCATTGGAAATGCACTACTAGAAGTTTGTGCACTTGTGCATGTGCACGTTTGTTGGATGACTAATCACTGTCAAACCTAGCAATCAATCGGGCGGTCGGCCGACTGTCAAAGTTTTGGAGAACTGAAGTTTCTGTTGACATCAGATGACCGGGCGGTCGACCGACAAGTAATGACTACTTTCTTTTAGGCAGCCGATCGACCGGCCGATCGACCGAAGTCCTACAACAGCTACAGTAATGGCTAGTTTTTAAATTTTTGAACTTTTAACTTTTTCTTCAATGGGTATATTTGTTTTAGGGTCTAATTACCCTCCTAATACCCTGATTGACCCCTCTAATGATATTTATCACTTGCCTATATATATAGTTCATTTGAGAGGATTGAACATCTTTGGATTTTGAAAAATACCTTAAAAATTCAAGTTTATTAAAAAGAAAACAATTTCTAGTTTTCTTTTTTCAAGTGCTCTTATTTTCAAGCCAACCTCTACATGTTTTCAGCTCTTAAATTCATTCATTTCAATTAAGTTTTCTCTCTATCAAAACTTATTGAGCTTCACTTCTCATTCTATACTATAGAAAGTTGTAAAAGAGAGTGTTTGTAATCTTTGTGGTCACCAAGAGCTTGTAAACCACATTGGTTTTGTGCTACCTCTTGTGTAAAGGATTGAGAGTTTGAGTTGTGTACTCTGGTCCAGTGTAGACTTTATAGTTCCTTTGTAGATGTTCCTTTATGGAAGATCTTTAGTGGATAGTGAAGCTCTTTACGCGGTGAAGCCGAAGACGTAGAGCTTTGTGCTTAAATCTTGAAACAAATACTTGTGTTTGTGATTACTTTCTCTCTTATTCTAGTCTATTGGATATTGTTTACACTTGTGTTTCTTCTTTCATTGCACTTGTTATTCATTTCTTGCATCATATCTACTTGTCGATTTTTACTCACTCAATCAAGAAGGCAATTGAGCACCTCAACTCATTGTCTAGAGAAATATATAAGAGAAGTTCTAGAGCCCTTCATAGGAAATCCGGCTTCACTTCTTGATTTGAGTTAAATATTTGTACCATTTATTTTAATTGTTGCATTTCTTCAATTGTTTAGCATTACCCCTATTAACCCTCCTCTAGGTGTACTGTCAATTGATATCAGAGCCTTGGACTCTAGTTTTTGACTTAACCATCTTAGAGAGATCCTCTTGCTAACCACTCATTTGCATCATTTACTTGTTTATCACACTAGTATACATGGCCGAAAGTATTAAAATTCTACCACATTTGATGGCCTTAACTTTCCCATATGAAAAGTTAAGATGACTATTTTCTTACAATCCCTAGAAATTCGGGTTGCAAATGTGGTGACTAAACCATTTAGTGCACCTGATGGTAATGAGGACACTTGATCCGAAATTGTCACCAAGGAGTTTGGTGCTAATGCTAAGGCACACTGTCTTACTTCAAGCAGTAAATGATGATGATATTGCTAAAGTAATTCATTACAAATCCACCTACGAGATTTAGTCACACTTGGTTGTCACACATGAGGGGACATTACAAGTCAGGAGAGCTAAGATTAATCTTTTGCGTTTCCAATATGAAATTTTTTTATTTATGGAAATGAATCTATTGATGACATGATTACCAAGTTCACTAAAATTACAAATGATCTTGCTTTTTTCGGTGATGAAATTGACAATGATCAAAAAGTGAAGAAGGTCATACGTGCACTTTCACCATCTGGGAGGTCAAATCTACTACTTTGAATGCTCCAGAAGAGATGGAGATTATTGGTCTCATTAGGAATTTAAAACCCCATAAAATAAAAAAAAGGCTAGAGAGGAGAAGGCAAGCCAAAAGAAGAAGACCTTTGCTTTCAAATTCACTCCTATCATCTCCGATGATGAAGATGATGACCAAGAAGATGATGAGGATTTGTCCCTCCTTGTGAAGAATGTAAGAAAGATGTACAACAAAGCTAAGTTCAACAACCGAAGAAGATGGCAAGAGAAGGAGGACAAGAAGATTGTTTGTTGTAATTATAGGAAATACGGACACATCATTGCCGAGTGCCCAGAGACCAAAAGCAAACCCATAACCTTCAAGAAGCCCTACAAAAAGAAGGCCTTGAAGGCAACATAGGATTCGAAGAGCGACTCTGAAGAAGAAGTGGACACGGCTAATGTGTATTTCCTGGCAAATAAGAACACACCCGATGTAACATTTGAATCCTCAGTTGATGAATATGAGTTATCTATGGATGAATTGGGTGAAGTTTTTGAAGAATTTTTCAACAACTAT
The DNA here is from genome assembly GCA_038442645.1 of Agave tequilana. Taxonomy (NCBI): domain Eukaryota; kingdom Viridiplantae; phylum Streptophyta; class Magnoliopsida; order Asparagales; family Asparagaceae; genus Agave; species Agave tequilana. Next base: position 57,028 of record JAVJIF010010479.1, on the reverse strand, counting down.
GATTTTCTTAAAAAGAAGTATTTAAAAATGAAAAAGAAAAATGATCTTCTTCAAATCAACTAGTTGGTATTTTCAAAGAAAAAGAACTTTTATCTTTCATACTTCAAAATAAGCAAAAGAATTTTAATGCACATAAAATTTCATGGAAAGCTAAATTTTCTATCATTGATGAAAATGAGATTTTCACTTTGAAAAATAAAATCAACACTTTGAGCAATATTTTGAAAAAAAATGTGAATTTGACAAAGCTAAATTAGAAGCCTTGTTCCCAAAGAGGCAAACTCAAGAGAAACCACACGCTCATCATATTTCACTCTCTCAAAATCATGCTCACACACAAGCATAATCATATGCTCACTATACCACTCATGCACATGCTCATCATGCTCACACACATCATGCATTTTTATATTCCAAGGTGTATACATGCACCTACTGTGGCCGCAAAGTTCATTTGGCTAAGTTTTGTTATGATAAATTGAATACATCCATTAGTCATGTATGGATTCGAGAAACTAACATTCTAGAACCCAAGAAAGTTTGGGTACCAAAATCAACTTCTACATTACATGATATAGGTACGCACCAAGGCTCCAAGACGTAGGGAGCAGTGGGACCTTAATAGTGATTGCTCAAGACACATGACTTTGGGATATCAACAACTTTGCAACTCTGTCAAGGTATCATAAGGTGGGACTGTCACCTTCGAAGATGATTTAAAAAATAAAATCGTTGGTATAGGTAAAATCAAGATTGGTTCATCTCCTTTAATTGAAGATGTTGTTTAGGTAGATAGACTTAAACATAATCTATTAAGCATTAATCAATTATGTGACAAAGAGTGATGACTCTAATTGTGATGTTTTAGAAAAGAAAATAAATACTTGTGTTCTTTCTGATTTTCATGAGAACAATATTTATATGATTGACATGTTTAATTTAGAATGCAATGCCACTTGTTTGAATACTTTTAACTTGGTTATAGCATAGGAGACTAAGTTATATTTTGTTTAATTATCTATCCCGAATTAATTCTAAAGAATCAGTGAAGGATATTCCTAGTTTGAAATTTGAAAAGATCGCATTTGTGATGCGTGCCAACTTGAGAAATAAACCAAGTCCTTTTTCAAATCAATCAAAGATATCATGACATCAAGACCTTTAGAATTGATATAAATGGATTTGTTTGGTCTAACTAAAACCAAAGTTCTTAGTGGAATCGATTTGTTTTTGTTTTTGTTGATTTTTCAAGATTTACATGGGGTTTTCTTTTTAGAACATAAAGATGAAGCATCTTCGCATTTTAATGTTTTCAAAAAAGGGTTGAAAAAGAAAAAATTTCAATTTTACGCATTAGGAGTGATAGAGGTGGTAAGTTTGTAAACCACTCCTTTATTATTTATTGTTAAGAAAATGGAATCAAACAAGAACTTTCATGTTCTAGAGCTCTACAACAAAATAGAGTCATTGAAAGAAAGAATCGTGCTCTTCAAAAAATGGCTAGAACAATGATTAGTGAATACGGACTCCCTCAATATCTATGGGCCTAGACCATAAACACCTCATGTTACATATCAAAAAGAGTTTATTTTTGCAAAAATACTTCTAAAACTCCTTTTGAGATTTATTACTTGAGAAAACTAAATGTTACCTATTTTAAAGTTTTTTAGATGTAAATGCTTTGTTTTGAATACTAAAGGTAATTTAGGAAAGTTTGATTCAAAATTCTTTGAAGCTATTTTTGTTGGTATTCAAATACCAGTAAGGCCTATAAAGTCCTCAATAGGTCAACTTTGACTATTGAAGACTTTATGCATGTTAAGTTTGAGAAATCTAACACTCTTGTGAAGAATCTTATAAAAATTGATTCCTTAAGTGAAGACATTGAAAAGATTTCATTGAAGGACTCGTCGGCTCAAGAAGATGAAGACAAATCAAAAGATAATACAAATGGTAAGGACCAAGATATTGAAATGGAGCCAACTTAACTACTTCCAAAGGATTGGAGATATGCTACAAGCCATCCCAAGAATCTCATCATAGGTGATTTATCCAAAGGGGTAACTACTCGCTCTAAACTCCATGATTTATGTGGCTATTTTGCATTTATTTCTCATATTGAGCCCAACAATATCCTCGAAGCTGAGGGTGACTCATATTGGTTACTTGCAATGCAAGATGAGCTCAATCAATTTGAGCGTAACCGAGTTTGGCATCTTGTTTCGGCCCCATGATAAACCAACTATTGTACTAAATGGATCTTTAAGAATAAGTTATATGAGTCGGAAAATGTTATTAGTAATAAAGCTAGGTTATTGGCCCAAGGTTACACCCAAGTCGAAGGGATCGAATTTGAGGAAACTTTTGCACCCGTAGCACAGTTAAAAGCCATACGGATGACACTTGCATTTGCTTCTTTTAAGGATTTTAAATTTTTCAAATGGATATTAAAAGCGCATTTTTAATAGTTTTATTGAAGAGGAGGTGTAAGTTGAATAACCCCACAGGTTTGGTAATCCTATACAATCGTATTTTGTTTTTAAAGTTGATAAAGCTTTATATGATTTAAAACAAGCTCCAAGAGGTTGGTATGATAGACTGAGTAGTTTTCTTGTTTTCAATGATTTTGTTAAAGGTAAAGATGATACCACCTTATTTACAAAGCATGTAGATAATGATATCTTGATAGTGCAAATATATGTTGATGATATCAGTTTTGGATCTACTAATGAAAAGCTTTATAAGGATTTTGATTTATGCATGAAGAAAGAGTTCAAAATGAGTATGATGGTGGGGCTCAACTACTTCCTTGGATTCTAAATCAAGCAAAAGAGTGACAGGATCTTCGTCAATCAAGCCAAATACATAAGAGAGCTTATCAAGAAATTTGGGCTTGAAGATGCAAAAGTTAGTAAGACTCTTATGGCTACCACAACTAACTTTGATAAGGATGAACAAGATAAAAATGTTGACATTAAACTCTATCATAGCATTGTTTGATAGTTTGCTTTATTTGACAGCTAGTAGGCTGGACATTATGTTTAGTGTATGTTTATGTATTAGATTTCAATCTTGTCTTAAAGAGTCTCATTTGATTGCGGTAAAACACATTATTAAATATCATAAGGGCACTATTAGAATGGGCTTGTAGTATCCGAAGACCGGACAATTCTTAATGACGAGTTATTCATATGTCGACTCTGCCGGTTGTAGAGTGGATAGGAAGAACACTAGTAAAACTTCTCAAATTCTTCAAAATTGTCTAGTTTCGTGGTCTTTCAAGAAATAAAATTCTGTAGCCCTCTCAACCGTCTAGATGGAGTATGTTACGTTCTAGGCTTGTTGTGCATAAGTCCTTTGGATGAAACTTACTCTCCTTGATTATGATTTGCATTATGATCATATTAAAATATTTTGTGATAATACTAGTATCATTCATATGACCAAGAATATAAATCAATATAGTAATGTTGGCCCAAAGGCCTTCCACTCTAGTTTTGATGATGATTAACTCATGTAGTTATGTGTACTAATAATCTTATGTTATTTAGTTTCAGATCATTAATCAAGTTATTAGTTGGTGAAAGCTTCCACACATCTTTCACAAGTTGATTCAAGAGCCCGAGCGTCAAAGATCATATATAGCAATTGCTCGGTGGATCAAAGAGTTTTGGATCGAGTCGGCTTGGAGATTGCGCTCTACAAGAAGACTTCGGTACCATAGTTTAGTTTTGTGTTTAGATCCAAAATTGTAAAGATTAGAATAGTATGATAATGCTCAAGTTCACAACACACACGTTTCATGTTTTGAATATTGGTTTTTGGTTTTTCGGTTTTAGGTTTAACCGATCTTGGTTTTCATGAATAGATAGATCAAAACAAGTTTACATGGTTTAATGTATATATGATTTGTTCTATATACATGCATGCTTTAATTTCCTAGACAAACTTAGTTTTGACTCACTTATTCATGTGTTTTATGTTTTGGTATTTTTGACAAAACATATTTTGGAATTAATGACAAAAACTATGATATATATATGTTTCATGTATATTGGATTATATCCATATACATCATGCCTAAATGTTGTTTAATATCATGTTTTTGTATTTGGAAGTGTTTTGGACAAAACGTATTTTCTATTCAAAATTCAAGTTTTAGAAAATACAGTTTTTGGTAAAAATGATTAGACACAAAATAGTTCATATTGATTGATATTTGAGCTAAACTTTTTACCACATGTTTATATATCAATGCAAAATGATAAAACTATTTTTGGTGATTTTCAGAAAAGATAAAAGAATTTTTAAACATGTTTCTAACTTAGTTTTCTGTTCCAAGCTTCACCAGTCGACTAGTCTTCTGACCAAGTCGACTTGGCTGAAGTCGGTCGACCGGGTCGGTCGACCGACGTGCACAGAATTGTGCACGTTTGGCAGACTTTGGACGGTCGACCGTCCGGATCGACCGGGTCTGAGAGCAGAGCTCTCTGTTTGTTTGGGTCGACCGGGGCGGTCGACAGGTAGCTGCCAACGAGCAGAATTTGACCGTTGGACGGTCGACCGGCCGGTCGACCAGCAGGGTTATTTTGGCAAAATCTGCTGCCAACGGCTAGTTTCCAGATTTGCCTATAAATACCCCATTTGCAAGAGTTTTTCTCTAAGATTTTTTGTGCGAATTTTTCCCTACTCTCTGGTGTTTTCACAGCAATCAAAAGAAGTTTTTGGATTCAATTTGAACAATCTATTTGGTGTTTTTTCTAGGGTTTGGAAATTCAAAGAAAAGGGTTTTTGGGAAAAAGATTTTGATTCATCTTCTATATCTTTGTTTCAGTTTTTCCCAAAGATTTTCTTTGTGATTTTGATTTCCATCCCATTGGTTTTCTCCACACTTGAGCTAAAATCTACTATCTTTTCTATAGGATCTTTGTGTGTGAGAAAGAGATTGTTTGTGGTTGTTGTTTAGACCACCAAGTTAAAAACCCAATCTTTGTTTGGCTTTGTGCCTTGGGTTGTATCCCTCAAGTTGTGAGGTGATCCTTGTGTTTGCTTTGTGCTAATCCCTCGGGTTGTGAGGTGATTGTTTTGTTGGATTGGAGCTTGCCTCAAGGAGGAGGTTGTGGTTGTAAAGAGAGGAGTTTGGTACTCCTTAAAAGAGTCCTAGGTGGACTAGCTAGTGGATTGGAAATCCTTCGTGTCGAAGGCGGGGATGTAGAGCTGGGTGCTCGAACCTCGAAACACATCTTGTTGTTTGCGCTTGATCCATTGACTCTCTCTCTCTCTATCTCTCTCTTTACTTTGTGCCTTGCAACTATTCATATTGTGCATTCTTATTGCTTGGCTTGGTTGTGTGTGCATCATTTGTAGATTGCACTTGAGTGTATAGCATTTAGTTTTTAAATTCCGCATTGAGTTGACTAGATTAGCATAATCACCTATTCACCCCCCCTCTAGGTGATCTTTCAAGTAAGACTAAGCACATCGAGATTCGATATCACTTTTTTAAAGATAATTATGAGAAAAAAGATATTGAAATTGATTATGTTTCTACTGTGTTTCAATTAGCGGACATTTTTACTAAACCACTTGATTATAATAGAATTTCTTTCATTTGTAGTGAGTTGAATGTTTGTATTATGGATTCGTGAAATTTTTATTTAATTAGTATTCATATTTATATTTAAATTGGTATCTTTTAGTAATCTTTTAGTAATCTTTTAGTATACGTATTGTTTTTAATTTACTACTCTAAATTGGTATACTACTTTCAATTTTGTTTTATATTTGGATTTGGTTATTTGGTGTCCCTTTTTGGTATATGACAAAAAGGGGGAGAAGATTTATGAGTTATTTATTTGAAAAGAGAATATTTATGAGTTATTCACTTGAGAAGATTTATGATTTAGCAATTACCTCTATTCTCCATTCTCATGTTTGTTTGCAATGTTTCCTTTATTTGTTATTGGTTTCTTCCTTTGTTTGTTACTGGTTTCTTACTCTTTATTGCACGGTTATTTATTTGGTAGTTGGACGCATGGAAGGAGGTTGGTATGTTTATGCATAATGTTTTATATTACACATCTATACCTATATGCATATGACTTGCTTTGTTATTCCTACATCATTTAGTCATGAATGATTGAACTTGATACATAAGCATAATTTTAGGGGCAGCTTTCTAAGCTCTTCATCTTGTTTGGCTTTAATAACTCATGTGGTTTGTCATCATCAAAAAAAGGACATTGTTAGCCTAAGAGCACACTCTCCGGTTTTATTTGATGATTACAGACCACATGAAGTTATTCGGTACTAATCAAGTTTAAGTATTTAAGTTTTTCAGGTTCAAAAGATATTTTGTTTTACTCTTTCTCAGAAGAAAGGTGTTCAAATCTCAAGATTACTCAAGGATGGGATTCAAGTGCGAACGAATAAGATTGACTTCTGGAGATGCCCACTAGAAGATTGCTTGAAGATTTATAGAATCGATGTAAGAAAATAGAATATTTAAGTGTAGAATGTAAAATTAATGCTCAAGAAGTCACACACAAAATACAAATTTTAATATCTAGTTTTTTAATTTTAGTATTTTACAAGGATTTTTTTATGATACATGTCCTATATTTTTCAAATTTTTATTTGTTTCAAACATGTATCTCATAGCCTATGTATTGTAAATCACATTTCAAATTGGTTCAAAACATTTAAAAATAAATTTCATATCAAAAATTCTATTTAAAATGATTTTTGGATTGGGTCGGTCGATCTGCCGGTCGACCGGACCGGTGCATTGGAATGCACTATTAGAAGTTTATGCACTTATGCATGTGCACATTTGTCGGACGACCGACCGTTCGACCTTCAAACCTAGCGGTCAACCGGGCGGTCAACCGGCTGTCAAGATTTTGCAGAACCCAAGTTTCTGTTGAGATCGGACAACCGGGCAATCGACCGACAAGTAACGGCTACTTTTTGTTTTAGGCAGCCGGTCGGCCAGCCGGTTGACCGAAGTCCTGCAACAGCTACAGTAACAGCTAGTTTTTAAATTTCTGAACTTTTAAGTTTTTCTTCAATGGGTATATTTGCTTTTTTGGATTTAATTACCCTCCTAATACCCTAATTGACCCCTCTAATGATATTTATCACCTGACTATATATACAGTTCATTTGGAGAGGATAAACACTTTGGATTTTGAAAAGTACCTTAAAAAATCAAGTTTATTTCAAAAGAGAGAGTTTTCAAGTTTTCTTTTTTCAAGTTCTCACATTTCCAAACCAATCTCTACAAGTTTTCAGCTATTAAATTCATTCATTTCAACTGAATTTTCTCTGTCACAAAACTCCTTGAGCTTCACTTCTCATTCTCTACTATAAGAAGTCATAAAAGAGAGTGTTTGTGATCTTTGTGGTCATCAAGAGCTTGTAAACATCACTGGCTTTGTGTTACCTCTTATGTAGATGATTAGAGGTAGAGTTGTGTACTCTGGTCTTGTGTAGACTTTATAGTTTCTTTGTGGAGGTTCCTTTGTGGAAGATCCTAGTGGATAGTGAAACCCTTCACGCGGTGAAGGCAGAGACTTAGAGCTTTGTGCTTAAACCTTGAAACAAATCTTTTGTATTTGCAATTGCTTTCTCTCTTATTCTATCCTATTTGTTATTACTTACACTTATGTTTTTACTTTCATTGCACTTGCTATTCATTTCTTGCATCATCTCTACTTGTCGATTTTTACTCACTCAATCAAGAAGGCAATTGAGCACCTTAACTCATTATCTAGAGGAATATAAAGGAGAAGTTTTAGAGTCATTCATAGAGAATCATGTTTCACTTCTTAATTTGAGTTAAATGTTTGCACCATTTATTTTAATTGTTGTATTTTCACAGTTGATTAGCATTACACCTATTCACCCCCCTCTAGGTGTACTTTCATAAGTGTGTGTGTGTGTGTGTGTGTGTGTGTGTGTGTGTGTGTGTGTGTGTGTGAAAAATAAACAAATCTAATTATTGATTAGTTAGGTGCTTTGTCCTAAGCAAGCCTTGGTATTTACGTGAAAGGTAATTAGGTAAGTTTATATATATATATATATATATATATATATATATATATATATATATATATATATATATATATTAACACATCTAATAATCAATTAGTTAGGTATTAGGGCCTCAAGAAGCCTTGATATTTACACACAAAAAATTAGATGAGTTATACATATTTAAAAAAAAGAAAGAAAGTGCTTAAAGGGCAATGAAGTGGTAATACTTTGAACTTCTAAATTTTTTTTATGTATATATATTTAAAAAATATGAAGTTTGAATCAAATGTTCCAAGCTAAGACTATTTTTACTTACACAAAGATGCATAGAATTGGAAGACTTAGGAATGATTAGTGTGCAAATATTGAATTTAAATCTCTAAGGAAAGATGATTAGATTTTTGGATTTTATGATTGAACTTGATTATGCTTAAACTTGTTAAAAACTTATGAATTTAATTGCTAGTGACTACTTGTGGTGAAATAGAGAAAAAATCTCTTTTCTTTTTCTTTTTTTATTTTTTCTTTATTTTTCAGTTATCATTATTTATGATCATCCATTTTATCTTAGTCTTTTCTTATCTATTATTTCTTTCACGAATTTTGTGGGTGCAATTTACTGAATAATCTCACGTGACAAAACTCGTCCTCTTAGGATAACCTAAAGGTTTAACGGCTTATTGCACGTGCTAAGTGGAATCGTAATTTCTACAAAAGTGAGTTAGGTTAGCATTAGATTAATTTTTCTTTTCTTTTTTTGTTTTGCTCAAGGACGATCAAAAGATAGGTGTGGGGTGTGATTATATTTCATTTTTTCATATTTATTATCACATTTACATATTTATCCTTTGTTTATCTTCTATTAAACTTTGTTGTTTAACCCACTTTTTGTTTATGAGTGTGCAGGTACTTCTTTAGGTAGGATTAGAAAAAAGAAACTCCAAAAAGCCTATAAATCTAACCTAAACTCGGATTTCAAATCAATTGAATTTCAAGTCAAGAGGAGAAAAGAACATTCTTAGAATATCTATAGTTCAAATTCAAATTCTGAGAATATGCCTTTAGATGACCCAGTGAGGTGATAATGCAACAAAAAAATGCTGAGTCAGGGGCTTCAATCATGCCGCACCTTCTCCTATTATGCCACAGAAACGCGGTTGTTAAGGCAGTTGGCTACGCTTATAAATACCCCAGCAGAGGCAAAGGAAAAAAGATATCCCAGAGATCAATAATTAGGGGTTTTTTTTCAGTTGCTTTCTCTTCCGCATTTTAGTTTTAATTCTCTAAGTTTAAGATCAAGAGTGATTTAGTAAGAAGTAAAGAGCTATTGTAATTGAAGGTGACAGATCAATACAAGATTTTTTATTCTTCTCTTCAATCTCTTTTGTTATTTACATGTTTTTTCAATTATGCAATCTTTTATTTTATCTACTATGTTTTACTTTACTATAATAATGTGTAACTAATTCTTCTTCAAGGCTTGCTAATCTCTACCCACCACTACTTCTAATCATTTCTAGATAACCCAATTGTATGCCTAAATCTAAGCCTTGCGAATAAGCGAGTGTTCTTGAGAGCATATGAGCATGGGTAATTGAATTTATATTTGCTAATCCTAGTCAATGATTTCTCTTATTTAATGTTTGGTTAATCTTGATAGTTTAATGTTAATTTTTGGCTCGTGTTATTTTAAATAAAGTTTTTTTTCCATTTTATGTATCTTGCTTAAATCTTATACAAATTTCAAGATACAATTTTTGCTTATGATCAAAAGTGAAGCAATTATCTTTCAAAATTAGTAAGTTAGTGGTGGTAGATGATTAGTAATCTTTGAACATTTTCTCATATTTAAAATTCAACAAAATCTCTTTTCTTCTTAGTTCTCTTTAGAAGCCCTAGTTTTTTAAAATCCTAGTTTAGAAACCCTAGTTTTCTTTTCAACCATCTTTTAAGTTTTTCTTTTCTTAAATTTTCAAAAACAAAAACAAAACAAAAACAAACAAAAACCCATATAAACAATTTCTTTTTCTTTTCTTTTCTACTTTAGTTTCTTAAGCAGAGAAGAAGATTACTTTAAGGACAGTACCCAAAAGCTTGTATCGCATCCCTCCTTGTGGATCACGACCCGTATATCCATTGCTACTATGGTTAAATTGTGAGAAGTCAGAGATGCACACATCCTTCAGATAACATCTTTCTAAACTCTCTGTTTTTCAACAATTATTTTCATCTAGTGCAGTATCCTCAATAATGATGGATAAGCTCAAACATTTTGCAATTCAGAGTCGGACTTAGAGAAGACTTGCTAACCGAACTATTAGTTAGAGGAGTCAATGAATTATAGGTAGCTTACACGTTAGTTCAAGATTTAGATTTCCTTAGGTCTAGCACAACACCATAGGTTTTGATTCAAAATCGAATATAGAACCTCCTCATCTTCCTAGTTTATTAAGTTTAGCACTCTATCCTCCTCCTGAAAGAATGATTTCAAGAACAAAAATAGAAATGACCGTAACAAACTTTTCGAACAAAATTCCTCAAAAATTAGTGCTTTCACCAAGTGTTATAGATGTCAAGGTTATGGACACGTCGCAGCTAATTGTGATAGCGAAATTAAGATTACCTTCATTGATGGAGTTTCCATAGAAGCTCCAGATTACTCTGAGGATTTTTCATATCATCCAAATCTAGATGAAAGCAACGATTCTGATTATGATCAAGAATGTTCTGATGTTGAATGCAACTGTATTCGACCCGCACTTTCAAATTGCATATCTGTCATCAAGTATATATTCTCATAATATGAAAAGAAGAATGAATAGAAAAGAACTGTTATCTTCCACACATTCACTAAGATTAGAAGAAAAAATTGAAAAGTGATAGTGGATAGTGAAAGTGTGTCAATGCAGTATCGTCCAGAATGATCGAAAAAGGATGGATTGAAGTTTGTACCTCATCCACATCCATATAAGGTGTCATGAATCAACTCTACGACCCTAGACGTGAAACAACAATATCTTATCCCGGTTGACTTTGAACTTTATAAAGACAAGACATGGTGTGATGTGGTTAAAATATATGTAGGTCAAATCATTTTAGGACGACCATGGCTCTTCGACAAGGATGTTATTATATTGGTTGATCGATTAGTATCAGTTTGAATACGAGGGTAAGAAGATCAAGTTGCTACCCCTCCGACCTATAACTAAACTGCCTAAACTTAATGCACCAAAGAAGTCAAAAGGATCAGTGTGACAGGACTTGATCAAGAACTTAAGAACAGTGCCCCATTCATAATCTTAGCTGCTAGAGAAGTAGTTAAAACACTAGATAACTCCATTCCTCTAAAAGTCACCCCTTTAATTGAGAAGTTTTCCCTGAAGACCTTTCAAATAGATTACCACCAATGCGTGACAACACACTATTGATCTATCCGAATCAAGTCTGCCAAACTTGCCACATTACAAAATGAACCAAACAGACATGGAAAGATCAGAGACAAGTAGATGAGTTGGTAGATAAGGGCTTCATCAGAGAGATCATGAGCCCATGTGCGGTCTCTGCATTATTAACACCATAGAAAGATGGATCATGGCGTATATGCGTGGATAGTTGATTAGTCTCTAAAACTGCATATTTCATACCACATCTTCGCATTTATTTAATATTAAATTCTGCTAATAATACCTCTCTTGCATGTTTCTAGGTTCATGGTGTGCAATGAAGAATAAGACCCTAAATCAACATTTAATGGGTGATTAAAGGCCTACAAAAAATAGCCATTGACTTTGGAGGTAATTCTGTCAAAATCAGAGACCCAAAACCCAAAACCGAGACATCCAGCTGACAGGAGGCCAGGAGAGGACAGCGCAACAGGCGGCGCGTGACACGCGGCTGTTGGCCCAAAGGCCTTCCACTCTAGTTTTGATGATGATTAACTCATGTAGTTATGTGTACTAATAATCTTGTGATTTTAGTTTCAGATTATTAATCAAGATGTTAGTAGGTGATAAGCTTCAACAAAAATGGTTTGAAAGCTTTCACATGGTGATTCAAGAGCCCAAGCGACAAGATCATATATAGCACTCATTGGAGTCAAGCTCGGTGGATCACGAAGTTTTGGATCGAGTCGGCTTGGAGACGGCGCTCTACAAGAAGACATCGGTACATAGTTTAGTTTTGTGTTTAGATCCAAATTGTAAAGATTAGAATAGTATGATATGCTCAAGTTCACAACACACACGTTTCATGTTTTGAATATTGGTTTTCGGTTATTCCGTTTTTGGTTTAACCGATCTTGGTTTCATGAATAGATAGATCAAAACAAGTTTAAATGGTTTTATGTATAGTAGATTCATTCTATATACATGCATGCTTAACTTCCTAGACAAACTTAGTTTTGACTCACTTATTCATGTGTTTTATGTTTTGGTATTTTTAACAAAACATATTTTGGAATTAAAGCCAAAAACATGGATATATATATGTTTCATGTACATAGAATTATATCCATATACATCATGCCTAAATGTTGTTTAATATCATGTTTTTGTATTTGGATAAGTCTTGGACAAAATGTATTTTCAATTCAAAAATCTAAGTTTTAGAAAATACAGTTTTTGATTTTTGGTAAAAATGATAAGACACAAAAATGTTTCAAAATGTTTGTCATTTGTGATGAAATTTTTATCACAAGTTTATATTTCAAAATAAAATGATAAAACTATTTTTGTGTAATTTTTAGAGTGTTTATGGGAATTTGTAAGATTATAAATACCTTATTTTTCTGGTTCAGAACTGCAGCTGCCAGGCTAGGTCGGTCGACCGGACGGTCGACCGTACCATGTAGCCAGTCGACCGAAGCTGTCGACCGACATGCACGAATACGTGCACGCTGGCTGCCCCATAAGCCGGTCGACCGCACGGTCGACCGACTGAGAGCAGTTTGCTCTCTGTTTGCGCCCGGCCGACCGAGCGGTCGAACGGACAGAGAGCGTTGCTCTCTGTATCTGGGACGGTCGACCGCACGGTCGACCGGTTGCTGCCAGCGGTCAAAATGTGACCGTTGGCCGGTCGACCGAGCGGTCGACCGGTAGTTCATTTTTGGCAGATTTTGCTGCCAACGGCTATATTTTTCTGGGGGCTATAAATACCCCATTAATGGCTTGTTTTCTTGAAGAATTTTTTGGACGAAATTTCTGATCTTTCTCTAGTATTTAAACAAGTTTTAAAAAGAGTTTCTTGGTGCTAAAAAGATCAATCTTATTGTTTGAAAGTGTTTTTGATATTTCAAAGAAAATAGTCTTTTGGGAATTTGGTTTGGTTCTATCATTCAATATCTTTGTGGTGATTTTCCAAGTGATTTTTCTTTGTTTTAAACACTTTGATTTCTCCACACTTGAGCTACATCTACTATCTCATTCTATAGGATCCTTGTGTGGGAGAAGAAATTGTTTGTGGTTGTTGTTTAGACCACCAAGTTGTAAACCCTTCATTTTCTTGGCTTTGTGCCTTTCCCTCATTGTGTTGAGGAGGTTGTGCAAGTGGGTTGTATCCCTCAAGTTGTGAGGTGATCCTTGTATAGCTTTGTGCTAATCCCTCAAGTTGTGAGGTGATTGTTTGTTGGCTTGGTGTTGTGCCTCAAGGAGGAGGTTGTGTTTGTAAAGAGAGGAGTTGGGTACTCCTTGTAATTGTTATTACCCCAAATCCTCGGTGGAGGTTCCCTTTGTGGGAGTCCTTTGTGGACAAGCTAGTGGAGTTGAAATCCTTCTGTGTGAAGGCGGGGATGTAGAGCTGGTTGCTCGAACCTCGAAACATATCTTGTTGTTTGCGCTTGATCCCTTGACTCTTACTCTCTCTCTCTCTTTACTTTGTACCTTGCTTCAATTCATATTGTTCTTTCATAATTATTTGCTTGGCTTGTTTGAGTGTGCATCTCTTGTTATTGCAATTAGTTTTTAAATTCCGCATTATGTTCACTAGATTAGCATTATCACCTATTCACCCCCCTCTAGGTGATTTCAATTGGTATCAGAGCCTCCGCTCCTGATATTTAGGTTTAATCACCTAGGAGTGAGATCTTGGTTTGCTAATCTTCATTTGCATTATTCATTTGCACACATATAGTTGCACTCATGGATAGCCCTCCTATATTTGATTTTTCTAAACATGATATTTGGAAGGCCAAGATGAGTAGTCATTTAAAAAGCCTAGGACATCTAATTTATCAAGCTACTACTCAAGAATCCTACCCAAATGCTAGCAAGCATAAAAAGGCAAATGCATTAGCACTTAAGACACTTAGAGCATCTCTTAATGAAGATCTTCTACATGTGTTTGATCATTATGATTCGGCTTTTGCAGTTTGGAGCATTTTGACTTCTCCCGAGCTTCCAAGGATCATTAACAAATTGAGGAGATCTAGGAGAGACAAGTCCGACGAGCATTGCCTCATGGTCCAAGGGAAAGACTCCCTTGAGGTACAATCGGATTCTCAACTAGATGATAGCTCTAGTTAATATTGCTATGGGTGTTTGAAAGTTCAAAATTTAAATGTAGAACTTGCCTCAAAGCTTGAAAAATTCTTAGAAAAATATGAACTTTTGAAAAAGAAGAACTTTGATTTAAAAGAAGAAATGAAGGATTTGTGCTCAACTTTTGAATCGGTTTTGCAAGAGAAGGAAGAGATTATTAGTGAACGTGACTCACTAAGATCTCAACTAGACCTTGCCCTAAAAGAGATTGATGTTTTGAAAAGCAAAAATGATTGTGATGATGTTGTGAAAAACAATGAGGTTTTATCTTCTAAATTAGATTTTATTTTAAAAAATAACCTTTCATTGAAAAATGAAATTGATTTTATTACAAAAGAATTGGATTTAGTTTTAAAGAAAAATGAATCTTTAAAAATTGATATAGATTCACATATTTGCCATGCTAGTATAGCTTCTTCTTCTTGCATATCTTTTGCATGCTCCACTTTATCTTCTAGTATTGAAAATGACATAAATATTTTGAAGAAAAGTGTAGATTGTTTGGGCTCCACTTTGAGCCAATGTACTTTGAATCATACACACTTGGAAACCTTAGTTCGTAAGAAACAAGTTCCATCTTTACATGTACACCCATCACGGCATACACATGCTCATCACGGACACAACCATAACATGTATGCTCATGTGTACACGTGTACACATTGTGATCGAAAAGGCCACCTTGCTAGATTTTGCTATGATCGTTTACATGTTGAAAATTTAGCAAATAATCTTGTTTGGGTTAGGAAAGATACTAACCCCTATGGACCCAAAAGAAAATGGGTACCAAAGACCACCCCTCATGTATTTGATGTAGGTGTGGGCTCTCGCATCACGTGAGAGTAGCGGTGCCTTGAAGTGGATGCGTTCCGTGCTCAAAGAAAACAATTTGGATGCATCACTTTCAAGGGGAGTTTAGTGGAGAGGACCACCATTGGTTTGGAGAACTAGAGAGGTGCCTTCATCGGTTTTGGTATCAATCTCCAACTCCCATTTATATTTACATGCTTTTCATGTTCATCTATTTGTAGCATGTCATGTTTTATTATGATTATGCCATGTTTATTAGACTTTTGACATGCATGTATAGCTTTTGAGATCACCCATGTTTAGATGGACCCATTTGTTGTGTTCTCACCATTCGTTTAGCTATTATGTATATCATGATTCTAATAGCATGTGGATTTACTTCATGATCATTTTTATGTCTATCATGTTGATTTATGTGTCGTTTTATGCTTCATGATTTGAATATATCTTTAGATGTTAGTTTTCATGAAAACTAGGATTTATACTTATACATAGAATGGGTCACAAGTAACTCTTTTTATGTTTATGCTTGAATGCCTATTTGTACCCATTAGATGTGCTAGTATAGTCTAGTTTTGATGATTCATGCATTCTAACTTGTATTCCTCATTTTGGATATATTTCTATGATCATGTGTTTTAACTTCATGTATATGTCTATCTTGTCCAAACTATTGATTATACATATACATCCTTTGAGCCACGTGCCTTCATGCATATACTTTTGTGGACTCATTATGTTTAGGATATGTATGTATACATTAGTTTGTACATGACATACATATGCCTTGAAGTTTAAATCGTTTTGATGAGTTTCATGTTTTTAGGTAATTTCAATTGGTAATGAAAATTTAGTTTCTCATGTTTTCATTTTTTTAAGGAATTTAATATGAGCTTAATTGAATATTTTCATGATTGTGTGCTTCACATTACACTTGTTCACTCACTTTATTAGGTTTCTCATGATTTTGTTTTCATGAGTATGATATGGGCTTTATGGACTTTGAGTGTTTAGTGATCATGTGATTTACATGTGTTTCATGAAAAACAATTTTGTTTTATTCCTTACTTGAAGGATTTCATACTAGTTTAAAAGTTTTTTCATTTAACTAGTTCGTATTCTTCACTATGGTAGAGATTTTCAAACACACTTTATTTTCAAACCTATTTTTTTTGAAAACCCTACCTTCCAAGGGCGGTTGGTTGGGAGACCATGCCATGTATACCCTTCTTGAATATCTTTTACACTTGTGCATGAATGGGTGGTAGGTTATATGAGGTATACACTTGATATTATTGTTGTTTCAATTGATATCATTGGATTCTTTCAATAGGTATCAATATTAACATTTTTGTATACTCATATATTTGTATGTATGTATGCTTTCATTTCATAGAGTATCAATTTCAATTGGTATCTAATTTTTCATACATATATATATATATTTTTATTTGTGCTTATTATATTCATATATCTTAAAGCACAAATTTTGTTCATGATAAAGCTTATTTTATAATGACTATCTTGTTTCAATTGACTAGTTTTCATTTGGTATCATATGTTCAAAATGAAAAATATTTACAACTGGTATCAAAATCCTTGTTTAGAAATTCAAAATTTGTTATGATTAATTTCAATTGGTATCAAGATTGTTTTCTTACAATTGGTATGTTATTTGTTTACTTATCAATTGATATCAAGAATTTTGTTTTCATTTGATATATGTTTTCATATAAACATGTTTAATTTGAATTAAAACAATTTGTTACAATGCCTCGTTTACCTTTATTTCAATTGGTATGATTTGATATAGGCATTCCTTAAAATATTTTTATGCTCATTTCAATTGATATCATTTATGCACTTCATTGACATTTTTTTTAATTGGTATCATGTTTTATGTCACCCCTTTATTGATTCTTTGTTTTGAACAAAAGGGGGAGAACATTTGTTTACTTTTACCCCTTTGTTGATGATTGACAAAAAGGGGGAGAAGAATTTGAGTTTGTAGTTTATATGCATGTTTGTGTATGCATGTTTTTATGTTTTATTAAAGTTCAATTGGTATCAAAAGCATTATTTAATATGTTTATTTTTGGTATCAAGAGCTTCATTAGTTTTGTTTTTGCAAATTGGTATCAAGAGCTTGTTTTGAAAATGTATGTGTTTTATTTAATTGGTATCAAGAGAATGTTTTGAAAATTTATGTGTTTTATGCATATTGATGCATACATGTTTATGAACATTCATTGCATACTTAATTATTTATCTTGATGCTTGAGTTAAGGGGGAGCTTTCTTGAAGCTTAACTTTAATCAATGCATATATAACTCCATGAGTTTTGTCATCATCAAAAAGGGGAGATTGTTGGCCCAAAGGCCTTCCACTCTAGTTTTGATGATGATTAACTCATGTAGTTATGTGTACTAATAATTTTGTGATTTTAGTTTCAGATTATTAATCAAGATGTTAGTAGGTGATAAGCTTCAACAAAAAATGGTTTGAAAGCTTTCACATGGTGATTCAAGAGCCCGAGCGACAAGATCATATATAGCACTCATTGGAGTCAAGCTCGGTGGATCACGAAGTTTTGGATCGAGTCGGCTTGGAGACGGCGCTCTACAAGAAAACATTGGTACATAGTTTAGTTTTGTGTTTAGATCCAAATTGTAAAGATTAGAATAGTATGATATGCTCAAGTTCACAACACACACGTTTCATGTTTTGAATATTGGTTTTCGCTTATTCCGTTTTTGGTTTAACCGATCTTGGTTTCATGAATAGATAGATCAAAACAAGTTTAAATGATTTTATGTATAGTAGATTCATTCTATATACATGCATGCTTAACTTCCTAGACAAACTTAGTTTTGACTCACTTAATCACGTGTTTTATGTTTTGGTATTTTTAACAAAACAAATTTTGGAATTAAAGCCAAAAACATGGATATATATATGTGTTGGCCCAAAGGCCATTAGCCCTATATCTTGTTGGATATTTTGATGATAACAAACCATATCTAGTTATGTATTTAACAATGTTTGTTGAAAAGAATTTCAGGATAAAACAGGTTGATTTGACGGCTCCACATCAAGACTCACAAATTTGGAGTTCGCCAAAGATTTGCATTCCCAAGTCAAGCACAATAGGAAGCTTCGGGAACACGACGATGAAGAAAAGATCAAGTCAAGATCAAGACCAAGAAGAATACCAAGATTTGTATTTGTATTTTTCATTTTTAGATATTTTGTCAAAACCTAGTTGATAGAAGTAGAGTTATGGGATTTACACTTACACACACCTTTTATATTGGTTCTAGACTTCAAAGTAAGTTTCAAAATTCTATTTCCAAGTTTGAGTTAAAGATAAACATGTTTAGATCAAGTTTTTGGAAAAATAGTTTAAAGTTTTTGGAAAAACATAATATTTGGAAAAACAAGTTTTTTTCAAAAGAATTTCTATCAAAATGTTTTAACCTATTAGAGTAGTGACATATGCTCACACTCTAGTGTTTACAAGATCCAAAACTTTATATCTTAGACCTAAAACCAAAAACCTAGATTTCTGGATTCTGACAGTTCTGATTTTTCAGAACTGACAGTATCCGGTCGACCGCACGGTCGACCGATGCGCACTTTCTGTGCAAGTGCGTATCAGTCGACCGACCCGGTCGACCGAGAACTGTGCAGTGCTCTCGGTTAAAATCGGTCGACCGGGCGGTCGACCGCAGAGCCCCAACGGTCGGATTTTTGACCGTTGGCGGTCGACCGACCCGGTCGACCGGACTCTGTCAGAATTTCTGACAGACTCCAACAGCTAGTTTTTCTGACAGATCTCTTTTTGTTTTTTGATCCCAACGGATTTATGGTGTAGTTTTTGGCCCCTATAAATAGGAGGTCACTTCTATATGATTAGACAACTATCAAGAATATTTTTACAAGAGTTTTTTCAAAGGATTTACAAGTCTTCAAAAAGATTTCTTTTAGACAAAATTTTCTCTCAAAAGCCCCAAAGTTTTAGACACCTACTTGAAGTCTTTACCTCTACTTCTCACTAGATTTTGCACTACACAATCCCATAAGTCTACATCTACAAATTGGTTCTAGGATTGTGCAAGTGAGCATATTTTCGATCAAGTGTGATCATCTTTCTTTTGAGTGAAGTTGTAGAGGCATCGGCCTCAAGGCGAGCTAGTGTGCTCAAGGTGGTGTTGCGGCATCATGAGAGACGGGACAAGTGTGTCCTTGTATTGGTGATCCAGTGGGATCTTCAATAGTGGAAATCCTTCAAGTGTGAAGGCGGGGACGTAGAGCGTGGCTCGAACCTCGGAAACATATCCGCGTGTTTGTGATTGCTCAAATTTCTCTAAACCCTAAACTCTTTATTTCTTGCACTATTAATTGCTTCATTTATTGCAAGTCTTCTATTTGAGCTATTTGTGTTAGTTAAATTTTAAATTCCGCATTTTGTGCCAATTACATATAGCCATCACCTATTCACCCCCCCTCTAGGTGATTTCAATTGGTATCAGAGCCTAACCCTAGTATTTGGTTTAACCACCTTAGGGAGATCCTTCATTTGGCTATATATTTACTTGTTGCATTTACATTTGATTGTGCATTTACTTTGTATTCATGGCATCCATTGACTTTTCTAGCATCAAGTCCCCACCCAAATTTGATGGCTTGAACTTCCCCATTTGGAAGGTCAAGATGAACCTCTTCCTTAAGTCCCTAGGAGTTAGAGTAGGTAGGGCTATAACTAAAGAATTTGTAGAACCTCTCACCGATGAGAGAACATGGTCCGAGGACACTACCAAGGACTATGAGGCTAATGCTAGGGCTCAATATGCTTTAACCCAAGCCCTTAATGAAGATGACCTCTCTCGCATTATTAACTGTAAATCTACATATGAAGTATGGAATATGTTGATTGTGACTCATGAGGGAACGTCACAAGTCAAGAGATCCAAGATTGACTTGCTTCGTTCTCAATATGAGAATTTCTATATGCTTGAGAATGAAAGTATTGATGACATGCTTACTCGTTTCACCAAAATCACTAATGCATTATCTTCTCTAGGTGACACGATTGACAATGACCAAAAGATTCGCAAGGTCATTAGAGCTCTTCCCAAAGCTTGGGAAGTCAAGGCGACCACTCTCAAAGAGCTTAACGATCGGGAGGAGATGGACTTCTCCGGCTTCATCGGTAATCTCAAAACCCATGAGATGGAGATGAAGGTAAGAGAAGAAAGGGAGGCACCCAAGAAGAAAACAATTGCCTTCAAAGCCACTCCAACTACTATTGAAGAGGACGACTCATCGGAGGATTGCGATGAGGACTTTGCAATGCTCATCCGGAAGGTGGGCAAAATGTTTTACAAGAAAGGGAGGCAAAGCAACTTCCGAAGAGGGAGACCTCAAGGAAGATACGAGAAGAAGAGAGAAGAGCCCGGTCCTTGCTTCCATTGCAAGAAGATCAGACATCTCATAGCGGATTGCCCCGCTCTCCAAGCAACCACCTCCAAGCATGTACCAAGGAAGAAGAAGGCTATGGTAGCAACATGGGATGACACGGAGTCGGAATCCGAGGAGGAGAACGACGCCGCTCATATGTGCTTCATGGCACACGGTGAGGACGCTTCTAAGGTAACCCTTGATAACACTTTAGAAGATGATGATCTTACCATGGATGAACTTGCACATTTCTTTGAGGAATTACAACATAGATATGAGATTTCGCAATCTCATAATAAAAAGTAAAAAGGGAAAATGAGTCTTTGAAAGATAAACTTAATATTATTGAAAAAGAGAAAAATAATTTGTCTAGTTCTTTTGAGAAAATAAAAAGTGATTTTGCAAATTATAAACTAGCTTGTAAAGGGAAAACCCCCATTGCATCATGTAGTAAAAATGATTTTGTTGAGATGCAAAAACGGGTTGATGTATTAGACACAACCCTAAAACAATGTGCTTTTGATTTAAAGAAATTTGCTTCTAGGTTTCCTAAGGGAGTAACCTAAGGGAAACATACACACCATGCTCATGCACGGAAACATGCACACACTCATAAGCATGCTCATATGTATGGTAGTGGTAGAACTTATATTTGCACGCATTGTGGCCGCAAAGGCCATTTAGAAAAGTTTTGTTTTGCTAAAAATAATGTGCATAATAAATATGTTTGGGTTCGCCCCGGTACTAACCTAAAAGGACCCAAGAAAGTATGGGTACCAAAAGACCCACCAATTTTAGATGAAACAGGTAGATCTACTTCCTCCAAGACTTAGGGGGAAACGGTGCCCGGGTGGTAGATGCAACAAAGCCCAAAGATCACATCAAGCTTGCATCGCTATCTTGGAGGCACCTACATTTTGGAGATTGCCCTTGTTCGGTAACTTCTCCATTTAAAAGTTTTTGAATTTGTGTTGTACATATACATGTATAGGATTGTTAGTTTACTTTCGTGCTACAATGATATATGCTTATGTAAACATACTCTTCTATCATGTTTGTGTATATACCATGCTTTAATATCTTTTATACCATATCCATAGTATGTCCACATGTCATGCCTAGTCTAGCTTATTTAAATATATATATACACTTTGTATTTTTCAAAACTAAGAAATAAAATTTTTGTAAAATTTCATATTTGAGCAAATACCTTAGAGATGGCAATTGCGCACCTCAACTCATTCAAGAGGAATCAAGAGGATGAAGTTCAGAACCCGTCACTGGGTATTCGGCTTAAACATCTCTAAAAACTTTGTTTTTTAAAAATAAAATGTCTTGTATGTAATATTGGTTGAGAAGTTGACCTAATAAAGATTAAAACATGTTGTGTGTATACTTATATAATTCTTATATTTAATTAAAATTTATTTTAAAATTTTTCCCTCTGGCTGATGCTGCAGATCTGTCTTTCAGGCAAAACCGGTCGACCGGAAATAGTCGCGGTCGACCGAGTTTGTCTGAAATAAAATGCCTTTTATTTTTTATCTGCCATCGGTCGACCGACCTTAGATCCGGTCGACCGCTGCAAGTTTGCAGTGCTCTCGGGTTTTCTGGGTCGACCGGGCGGTCGACCGCTGCAAGACTGCAGAGCTCTCGGGTTTCTTTAGTCGACCGGGCGGTCGACCGTTCTGTAATGTCAGTGCTCTCGGGTTTGTTGGGTCGACCGGCCGGTCGACCGATCGTCGATTTCTGCCCCAAATCGGCTATTTATTTTGACTTTTCTCTCTCTCTCTCCTCACTTGCTGGCGACGGAACCCATCTCTCTCTTCTCCAAAATTTTTCTATCTCTCCAATCTCTCATCCAATCTCAAATCAATTTAAAACCCACTTGTATTTCCTACTTCTAGTGCCGGATCTTCAATTTCAGGTGCATTCATCTGCTGGATTCGGAGAAATTCGGCTGTCTCTGATCCAGGGTTTCATCCTTCACAGTTAAGGTAAAAATCGGTTTTTCTCCTTGTTCTTCACTTCTAGTTTCTAGATCTACTATCCTTTGTCAAGATTTAGGTTGCTACAACTTTCTAGATCGTGCCCTAACTTGTGTTGACCTAAAAATCTGATTTTTATTCAAAATCATGTCTACTTCTAAGAGAACTAGGACTGAGAAGGGGAAATCAGTGGCTCAAACATCTTCCCACACCCCTAAACCTAAAAGACCCTTCATAAATGAGTCTGCTGAAAATCGTTTTGTCAATCTCTCTAAAAGAAACATTATTTCTGGGAGATTTGTTGTTATTCAAGACTTTGATCATCTAGATATCCCCCGTATTTTGCAAAACAATTCCTTGAACGAGTTCTTATCCATCAAAGAACAAGTTTACACTTCCCTCGTGCCGTATTTCTATGCCAACTTCTCATTCGATGGGAATCGTATTTTCTCTAGGGTCCTTGGCAGGGACATTAACCTAGACATAGGTCAATTTGCTGATATCCTTCATCTCTCCCCTGGTGGAGCTGATGTATATACTCATGACCTTCATGACTTTGATTATCCGGAGGGTGAGTCTGCGCTCACCGCATCCACACTGATTCACGGGGATGACACCCCCGGCTTGGTTAGGAACGAGGTTGTGAGCAAATTCTCTCTCACTTCCCAAGTTTTGGCCAAGATCATCTTTTATAACATTATCCCCAAATCAGGAGAATATAGTCATGCTAGGGGTTCAGTACCTTTGATTATCTATTGTCTCTTGCGAGGCATTAAGGTAAACTTTCCCCGTATCATTGCCTCTCACATGGCATCTGATCAGTTTCGTATATCCGGTAGGGGTTTACCATTTGGCATGATTATCACCCGCATTCTTAAATCTTTAGGATTTGACCTTTCTTCTGAGACTTCTGATGATCCTCAAATCGATATTGATGGAGTTCTGCTGAAAAGGATGGAAGCTCAGCTGCGTCGTCACGCACCTGTGCAACCTCCTGTTCCCCCTCCTACTTTTCCTGGATCTTCATCTGCTCCTGGATCTTCTTCTGCTCCTGGCTATGTTTCACCTTCAGATCTTCAGGCCATGATTCAGGAACACCAGTCCTGGATTGAGCAGCGGGAGACAGCTTTTCGGGCTGAGTTGGACGCCCGTTTAAAGCAAGAGGCAGCTTCCCGTGAGGAGACAAACTCTCAGATTCGTGGGATTCGTAACGATATGTCTTATTTTGCCGATTCCATGAGATTCATGGATATGCAATTTGAGGCTCTCTTTACGAAGTTCGCCATGTTTCCTCCTGATCCCACTACTTTTGCTCGTTCACTTCCTGCCACCGGTCCTCCATTTCCTACCAGAGCCCCTTCATCCGTTCCACCACCTCGGCCAAAGGTGCTCGGCGTTGATCCGACGGAGGTAGCTCCTTCCACTTCTTCTTCTTCTTCTTCGGACGAAGACGACGACGGTGATAAGAAGATGGACGCTAAAAAGAGCTCATCTTCATCTGAGTACGAGGAAGAAGAGGAAGACGATGAGGACGACGATGCTGCCAAGTGATGAGAGTAACTTTCCCCTATTTTGATTATGTCAAAAAGGGGGAGAGTTATTTGTGGAGAGACTTTTTGCTGTATTTTTTATGTACTTGACTTTATCTTGTGTGGCTGGACATGTATTTGGTTTGGACATGTACTTTGTGTGGACTACTCTTGGTTATGTTATCTACTGGTTTGTGGTAGTATTTTCTTTTATAAACATGTGTTTTTCATCTTCTTTTATGTCATGAAAATGTGTTGACATGGATTGTTATCTTTTGCAAAACATTTATATATGCCTGAGTATGATGTTTTATTATATGCATGTGTTGAGGGGGAGCTTCATTTGAAGTCTCTACCCAAATTATTTGTGATAACTAAATATGTTTTGCCATCATCAAAAAGGGGGAGATTGTTGGCCCAAAGGCCATTAGCCCTATATCTTGTTGGATATTTTGATGATAACAAACCATATCTAGTTATGTATTTAACAATGTTTGTTGAAAAGAATTTCAGGATAAAACAGGTTGATTTGACGGCTCCACATCAAGACTCACGAATTTGGAGTTCGTCAAAGATTTGCATTCCCAAGTCAAGCACAATAGGAAGCTTCGGGAACACGACGATGAAGAAAAGATCAAGTCAAGATCAAGACCAAGAAGAATACCAAGATTTGTATTTGTATTTTTCATTTTTAGATATTTTGTCAAAACCTAGTTGATAGAAGTAGAGTTATGGGATTTACACTTACACACACCTTTTATATTGGTTCTAGACTTCAAAGTAAGTTTCAAAATTCTATTTCCAAGTTTGAGTTAAAGATAAACATGTTTAGATCAAGTTTTTGGAAAAATAGTTTAAAGTTTTTGGAAAAACATAATATTTGGAAAAACAAGTTTTTATCAAAAGAATTTCTATCAAAATGTTTTAACCTATTAGAGTAGTGACATATGCTCACACTCTAGTGTTTACAAGATCCAAAACTTTATATCTTAGACCTAAAACCAAAAACCAAGATTTCTGGATTCTGACAGTTCTGATTTTTCAGAACTGACAGTATCCGGTCGACCGCACGGTCGACCGATGCGCACATTCTGTGCAAGTGCGTATCAGTCGACCGACCCGGTCGACCGAGAACTGTGCAGTGCTCTCGGTTAAAATCGGTCGACCGGGCGGTCGACCGCAGAGCCCCAACGGTCGGATTTTTGACCGTTGGCGGTCGACCGACCCGGTCGACCGGACTCTGTCAGAATTTCTGACAGACTCCAACAGCTAGTTTTTCTGACAGATCTCTTTTTGTTTTTTGATCCCAACGGATTTATGGTGTAGTTTTTGGCCCCTATAAATAAGAGGTCACTTCTATATGATTAGACAACTATCAAGAATATTTTTACAAGAGTTTTTTCAAAGGATTTACAAGTCTTCAAAAAGATTTCTTTTAGACAAAATTTTCTCTCCAAAAGCCCCAAAGTTTTAGACACCTACTTGAAGTCTTTACCTCTACTTCTCACTAGATTTTGCACTACACAATCCCATAAGTCTACATCTACAAATTGGTTCTAGGATTGTGCAAGTGAGCATATTTTCGATCAAGTGTGATCATCTTTCTTTTGAGTGAAGTTGTAGAGGCATCGGCCTCAAGGCGAGCTAGTGTGCTCAAGGTGGTGTTGCGGCATCACGAGAGACGGGACAAGTGTGTCCTTGTATTGGTGATCCAGTGGGATCTTCAATAGTAGAAATCCTTCAAGTGTGAAGGCGGGGACGTAGAGCGTGGCTCGAACCTCGGAAACATATCGGCGTGTTTGCGATTGCTCAAATTTCTCTAAACCCTAAACTCTTTATTTCTTGCACTATTAATTGCTTCATTTATTGCAAGTCTTCTATTTGAGCTATTTGTGTTAGTTAAATTTTAAATTCCGCATTTTGTGCCAATTACATATAGCCATCACCTATTCACCCCCCCTCTAGGTGATTTCAATATGTTTCATGTATATAGGATTATATCCATATACATCATGCCTAAATGTTGTTTAATATCATGTTTTTGTATTTGGATAAGTCTTGGACAAAATGTATTTTCAATTCAAAAATCTAAGTTTTAGAAAATACAGTTTTTGATTTTTGGTAAAAATGATAAGACACAAAAATGTTTCAAAATGTTTGTCATTTGTGATGAAATTTTTTTCACAAGTTTATATTTCAAAATAAAATGATAAAACTATTTTGTGTAATTTTTAGAGTGTTTATGGGAATTTGTAAGATTATAAATACCTTATTTTTCTGGTTCAGAACTGCAGCTGCCAGGCTAGGTCGGTCGACCGTACCATCTAGCCAGTCGACCGAAGCTGTCGACCGACATGCACGGATACGTGCACGCTGGCTGCCCCATAAGCCGGTCGACCGCACGGTCGACCGACTGAGAGCAGTTTGCTCTCTGTTTGCGCCCGGCCGACCGAGCGGTCGACCGGACAGAGAGCGTTGCTCTCTGTATCTGGGACGGTCGACCGCACGGTCAACCGGTTGCTGCCAGCGGTCAAAATGTGACCGTTGGCCGGTCGACCGAGCGGTCGACCGGTAGTTCATTTTTGGCAGATTTTGCTGCCAACGGCTATATTTTTCTGGGGGCTATAAATACCCCATTAATGGCTTGTTTTCTTGAAGAATTTTTTGGACGAAATTTCTGATCTTTCTCTGGTATTTAAACAAGTTTTAAAAAGAGTTTCTTGGTGCTAAAAAGATCAATCTTATTGTTTGAAAGTGTTTTTGATATTTCAAAGAAAAATAGTCTTTTGGGAATTTGGTTTGGTTCTATCATTCAATATCTTTGTGGTGATTTCCCAAGTGATTTTTTTTTGTTTTAAACACTTTGATTTCTCCACACTTGAGCTACATCTACTATCTCATTCTATAGGATCCTTGTGTAGGAGAAGAAATTGTTTGTGGTTGTTGTTTAGACCACCAAGTTGTAAACCCTTCATTTTCTTGGCTTTGTGCCTTTCCCTCATTGTGTTGAGGAGGTTGTGCAAGTGGGTTGTATCCCTCAAGTTGTGAGGTGATCCTTGTGTAGCTTTGTGCTAATCCCTCAAGTTGTGAGGTGATTGTTTGTTGGCTTGGTGTTGTGCCTCAAGGAGGAGGTTGTGTTTGTAAAGAGAGGAGTTGGGTACTCCTTGTAATTGTTATTGCCCCAAATTCTCGGTGGAGGTTCCCTTTGTGGGAGTCCTTTGTGGACAAGCTAGTGGAGTTGAAATCCTTCTGTGTGAAGGCGGGGATGTAGAGCTGGTTGCTCGAACCTCGAAACATATCTTGTTGTTTGCGCTTGATCCCTTGACTCTTACTCTATCTCTCTCTCTCTCTCTCTCTTTACTTTGTGCCTTGCTTCAATTCATATTGTTCTTTCATAATTATTTGCTTGGCTTGTTTGAGTGTGCATCTCTTGTTATTGCAATTAGTTTTTAAATTCCGTATTAAGTTCACTAGATTAGCATTATCACCTATTCACCCCCCTCTAGGTGATTTCAGCGGCCACCCTATGGCCACAGAAACGCGGCCATAGCCGCGTTCCGCGGCTCCCTTGTGGAGCCGCGCGCCAAGATTTGACGCGCGGCTCCGTAAAGTACCCTGGTTCCCCCCTTTTGCCTATAAATACCCTAGGGTTTTTCCAGGACCTGGGGAGAAGAGTTTGTGAGTAGTTTTAGGTTAGTTTTACGATTTTTCTTTCCATGTTTAGTTTAGTTTTATTTAGGTTAGTTCTTCTTCCTCCTCTATTGTATTTTTTATTTCTTGTAGATCTTGTAATAAGAGAGAGAGTGATACATATTTGGAATACAAGAGTGCTTGTAATAGAAGGTGATAAGCTCTGAAAGGTGCTCTCTTTACCTCTCTTTATTTTCTATCTAACTCCTTTTACATTTTTAGCTAGTCTTTTCTCTCATGGCAACTAACTACTAACCACTAACTAGTCTAACTTCTTATTTGATAATCCACATGAATCTAATAGCCTCTACTTGGCCTTTCTCTTGCAAGAGCCATTGATGGCTCATGATGATGGATTCTAACACTCTAACATCTAAATCTCTAATAAGCTAACATTACTTTATTCCATACTTTCTCTTATTGGGTTTTGATGATTTAAGTGTAGCTTACACTTGTTGGTTGAATTTGGATGTGAAAGTTAACATATGAGCCATACTTTGTAACGCTCTTGAACCAAGGACTAGTGATGGACAATGATACATGTGAGGCAACTATCACTAAGAGTTTAGTATGTTAGTGGAGCCATTAGTAGTTAGTAGCCATGAGTTTTCTTTCTTTTTCACTTTGTTTTAGAAATACCACAAAAACTACAAATATATTCTTTTCTATGTTTCCCACTTCTTTGTGTTTCACCGTATTTCTCTTTTCATTCTTTGTTTTCTTTTCTTTTCATTCTTTCAAACTTTGAAGAATTTTTAATACACACGTGAATCAACCGGTAAAGCTTCTATCGCCTCCCGTCCTTATAGATTCGACTCGTTTTAACTTCTATGTTATAACAGAAGTATCGAGGAAGCCAAAGCACACACGCTTTAACCCTTAATTTCAAAACATACACTTTTTGTGCGCGATTTTCTCCCAATCAATAGTAGAGCGATTAATAAAATCACAATCAAATATCACTTTTCAATTCCTAGGTTAGATGATATGTTGGATATGATGTCTGGTGTCATAATCTTTTCAAAGATAGATTTAAAGAGTAGTTATTACCAAATCGCATTCATCTGGGAGATAAATGGCAAACCGCTTTCAAGACAAAGATGGACTATATGAATGGATGGTCATGTCATTTGGATTGATCAACGCTTCTAGTACATTTATGCGAGTGATGACTCAAGTGTTGCGACCTTTTATGAGAAAATTTCTTGTAATCTACTTTCGTTGATATCCTTATTTATAGCCATTCTCCTAAGCAATATTTAGAACACTTGCGTCAAATTTGTATTGTGTTAAGAAAGGAAGAATTTTATGCTAATCTAATAAAATCTGCCTTTGTTTCAGCACAAGTCCACTTTTTAGGATTTGTAGTATCTTCGAAGGGAGTTTTCACTGTTCCAAAAAAGTGAAAGCCATCGAGGAATGCTCAGAATAGAAGACCATCCGTGAAGTGAGAAGTTTCCACGGACTTGCGACTTCTATCGACGGTTTATAAAGGGTTCAGCACTATCATGCCCCCGATTACGGAATATCTAAAGAAACGTGAGTCTATATGATCAAATGGTGCTGCTAAAGCGTTTGTTGAAATTAAGGCAAGAATGATCATTACCCCAGTTATGTGTCTCCGCGATTTTTTTAAGATTTTTGAAGTAGTAGATGATGCATATGATATAGGTATACATAGAGTTTTAGCTCAAGAAGAGCATTCAGTTGCTTATTTTAATAAGAAACTGAATGACGCCAAGCAAAAATACTTTACCTATGATAAAAAATTATACGCGGTGATTCAAACGCTTCACTATTGGTGATATTATTTGCTACCACAAGATTTCACTCTTTTCTCACCATGAGACTTAGAAATACATCTACTCCAAAAGTAGTTGAATGCTAGACATGGTCGTTAGATTGAGTTTTTACAAGACTATACATTCACCCTCTGTCACAAAACGGGAGTTGAAAATAAAGCTGCCGATGCTCTCAGCCGTCGTATATTCATTTTGACAAAGATGACAACTGTACGTAGTGGTTTTGAAAGATTGAGAACTAACTATGGTCATGTCCTGATTTTCATAAGATATATGAGGAACTAAAAGATGGAATAACATGAGAAGTTGATGGATTTATTCTACATGATGGGTATTTATTTCTAGATCATTAGCTATGCATTTCAAGAACCTCTCATAGAGAATTTTTTTTTTGAGAATTGCATGCCGGTGGTTTAGGTGGATGCTTTTAGGAATGAGAAGACCATAGAAGCTGTAGATTATAGGTTTTATTAGCGCACCTAGTTTGAAATGTGATATTGCTAAGCATGCTTTGGTCGATGTCTCGTTTGTCAACTAGCCAAATAAAGAAAAAAGCACTAGTTTGTACACCCCACTTCCTATCCTGAATTGTCCTTGGCAAGATGCAAGTATGGATTTCATGTTTAGTTTACTGAAAATTTTGAGAAAACACGATTCTGTTTTAATTCCTTTAACCGTTTCTCCAAAATAGCACATTTTCTCCTTTGTTCTAGAACTGTCGATGCCTTTAGAGTTGCTAAGATATTCTTTGATGGTGTTGTAAAGTTACATGGTTTGCGTAAGACCATTGTGTCTGATAGAGATGTCATGAGTTATTTTTGAAAAATACTTTGATGCATGTTAGGCACAAAACTAAAATTTTCTACTGCTTTTCATCCCCAGACTGATGGTCAAACTGAAGTTGTCAATAAGAGTATAGAGAATATGTTACACATATTAGTTGGTGAACACATTGGAGCTTTGGATCTTAAACTTGCCAATACAGAGTTTGCATACAATACTGCTGTGAATAGGATTACAAGTAAAGTACCACATGAAATTGTTTATGATTTTAGACATAGACAACCCATAAATCTTATTCCTATGTCTAATCATATTAGAGCATCAGTTTCTGTATCATCATTTGCATTATATGTACGATTTACACAAGAAAGTTATGGATAAAGTTGATTAAAGTAATGCCAACTACAAGCTACATGCTGATATGAGAAAAAGACTTAAATTTAATGTTGGTGATCATGTGATGGTACGGATTCGTCCGAAACGGTTTTCACCTAGAACTGTTAAAAAGATACATGCTTGTAGTACTGCTCCATTTCAAATTTTAAAGAAGCTAAATGATAAACTTATGTATTGATATTTCTCAAGATTTTAGTAGTAGTTCAACATTCAATATTGAAGATCTAGTGGATTATAAGAGTCCTAATTTTAACCATAGAATCTCATTAGATGATGAGTCATCCATGAGCCTATTTCTTAGAGATCTTTTCTTTCACAACTTTCAAATATATTACCCAATACATTAGATCATATTGATAAAATTATGGATTATGAAATTATTACCACCCAAGATAGTGGGACTCGTAAGTATTTGGTTCGATGGAAAGAAAAATCACCAACAGATAATTTGTGGGTATATTGAAGTGGGTTGATCATAACATATTAGAGCAGTATGAGAGCACTTCCTCCTCAAACTCAAGAAAGTCGAGTTTTTTCCAACCCAAAGAGAATGATGTGGACATCATGGAGTTGATATTGCCACCAAACTTCAAGTCCACAGAATAGCGCGTGTACCAAATGAGACTTAAAAGAACTTGGTTATTGGTTCTAGAAGAAGATTTTATGATCAGAGTAGTAGTAGGATTTCTATTTTATATATTAGAATAGTAATCAGAGTTCTAGTAAGATTAGTATTTTCTTTTATGTATTTTTTCTTTTAGATTTTCAATTTATTTTAGGATTAGTATTTTTATATCAATTATAATTAGGATAGTACAATTTTGTAGCTTATATAAAGGGCTTTCGTGCATTCTATTAAATATATACACCCCACACAAAAAAGAATCAATGAAAAGTTTCTTCACTCTCAATTGAATCTAATTATTAGATTTCTCAATCCTAAATTCTGTTAAAGATGAGATGTTCTAATCAAACTCAATTAACACCCTAATTGATTTATCAATTACTTTCTATTCTCTCTCTACCTCACACATCATATCTCTTCGTCTGTTGAATCTTCCTCGAGTCCTCATGATGGCCCTTCACTGCCTTACCTCAACTTCGCTTACATCATCTATCTCTCCCAACTATTCAAGTTAAAGTCTGATCTTCTTGCTGCTCCACAATTGCTCAAGATTCTTACCACACTTCTTGAAAAAGTGTCTGTGGCTTCTGCACTCAAGACTGCGCCCAGTGCTCAAGCGCTCACGCACAGACGTGTCACGCCCAAGCGATAGACGGTCACACTAGCGTAAACTAACGGGCTGCCTGAGCCCCTCCCATGGTCGGAATTATCTGTAGTGTTCGTTTCGAAGTCCTCTACAGTACTACCATCTCAACCTCATCTGCAAATCAAACACAACAATCAGACAATAACTAAGATCATATCTACCTTCATCTTAGGTATTATTTCATTACATCAACTTTTAGTTACAAGTGTAGATATACATCATCCAGTTGATTATCTATTTTGATCTCATGTCCACATCAAAAGTGAGTGAGTGATTCTATTTCTCACTTGTAGTTGATATATTCTCTTTATTGCACGTAAAATTTGTTTACCTACATAACTAGGGGTGAGCATCGGTCGGTTCGGTTCGGTTTTTGCCAATTTTTACAAAACCGAACCGAACCGATTAGACTTCATAACCGAACCGAACCGAATCGACTCAGTTTAGTTCGGTTTTTCGATTTTTTCGGTTAGGCCAATATATTGCCATCATTTCTTGCATTTTTTAATTACCATTTTATTATCATCCTTTAATATTCTAATCTCAAATATCTATTACCCAAATTAGAAATAAAAAAAAGACCTTAACCTTAATGTGAATTGAAATTTGTATATTCTAAAATTTTTACACTACATTTGAGCTCTTATATCAAAGCTCATATAATTATTACTAACTTTTAATGATAATAATGATAAAAAGAACTATATTACTATAAATATTATTCTCAATTGTGACGGTGTACTTAACGTAGCTTTCACATATCCAACATAAAAAAGATGGTATTACTAAAAGTAATGAGATAAACTTCCACCCGTTTTTATTATGATTCATTAAATTGAATTTGAGTAGGGGTGATATATATAGGGTGAGAAATTCGGTTCGGTTCGGTCGGGTTTGGGTTTTGGAACACAAAACCGAAACCCGACCGAATTAGAGCGGTACGGTTCGGTTCGGGTTTCGGTTTTGGTTGGTTATTTCGTTTATAACCGAACTCTGCTCACCCCTATACATAACAAATGACATCTAATTAGTACTTTAATATTTATATTGATCACATGATGATATGTTAAAAAATCACAACTGATATTACTTGTTTTAACTCGTTTTCGTACCAACAACCTTCTTGTTAGTGAAATAGTTCTTTGATTTGTTTTATCTATTGCTTCCGCTCACGTACACATTTTACATCAATAATATTAGATTTTGAGCACATCTCATGCACGACATAGGCACGATGAATAATAATGTATAGTAAGATACTAATTTATTTGGCATCTTTATTATATTGGTATTCTAATTGATTAAATTTATTTGGAAATTTTATCAGATTAGTTTCTAATTTGATTGACATTTTAAAAGTCACCTATTTGTCTAGAATCTATATATGACACAAAATAACAATGATGATAATAATATTTAAACATTTAACTATTTTTCTTCTGTACTTGAACTCATCTTTGCTTCTTGCAGAGGTTTTCCTTAACAACTCATAAATGAGTTTGCCATCTTGCTTTTGCTACACTCGGCCACAATATCAATTCAGCTTGTGGAAAACGATGAAGCTTTACATTATTTTTCCCACGTGATTAATTCATAGTTAAAATATGAACACAAGACATACACATGTAGACACACAGAGAGAGAGAGAGAGAGAGAGGAGAGAGAGAGAGAGAGAGATTAAAGTAGGCGTGAAAAAACCATTTGCATTAAAATAGTAGAGACGATGAACTTGGACATTGTATAACTTCCTTATAGCATACAAGATCCTTGTCATCAAACACGTTGCGGCATGACTAGGGGTGCCATCGGATGCGAATTATTCACGGATATCAACATTCGAATCTGTCTCCCACCCGGATACGAATATTATTTTTTCAGATCCGTCAATATCCATATCCGTATCCGCAAGTCGAAGGTTGGGTGCTTGATAATGATATCCATGTGGAAGAAAGTATTCTTCAATAGAATGAGACAATAGATTTTGATATTTTGAGTTAGGAGCTGTTTGGATTCAAGAAAGTGGGCGGAAGTGAGGAAGTGTCATTCTCACTTTCGCTATCCATCCAAATACTGGAAAAGAAAAATGAGAAAATCCTTTTCTTTTCTCTTTCCCCTTTTACACAGTCATTTCCTCACTTTCTGGGTACTACAGTTAATTTTGTGGTCATGTAAATCTCATTTGTAATAAGTTGTACCTCAAAACAGTTAATTTTGAGTCATGTAAATCTCACTTGCATTCTAATTACAGTCTAATTTACTTTTTCACAATTAATTTCTATTTTAATATTATTTTACGATCAACTTTGTGGTCAACCTTTTCATTTCCACTTCCACATTACTAACCAAACACCTAAAATCACAACATACTTTCACTTCTACTTCCCAACTATCAATCAATACCGGAAAAAAGATATTCACAAATTCACATTTTCCAAAAGGAAAAAAACCCTACTTCCCACTTTCTCACTTCCACCCACTTCCTTGAATCCAAACAGCCCCTTGGTGAAAAAGTAATGATGGAAAGTATCTGATTTTTGTAAGAGTAGCACGAGATATTTTGAGTATTTCGACATCAACCGCGGCATCTGAATTGGCATTTAACACCAGAGGTCGTGTAATCCATTGTTATAGAAGCCCAATGACAATGGATACGGTGAAAATAGTGATATATATATAATAATATCATAGTATGTATCACATTTTATATTGTTGTAGATGAAATAAAAAATAATATAAGTATATCCGTTTAGTTTATCCTTACATTTTTGCATATCCGATCAGTATTCTCATCGAGCCGCTAATATTCAATCTGTATCTGATATCTGATTTTGGCAGATACAGATATCATTTTTTCACATCCTCCAATATCCGTATCTGTATATGTAAGTGCGGATACAGATATGATAAAAGCAATATCCGATCCGATGGCACCCCCGAGCATTGACACTCACATTAACCTTAGTACACAAGATCTTTACAATTGAATTTTCTTTATTTCTGTTAAGCTCTAAAGACTGATCTCTTCAACAAGCAACAAGGAATAATTTTGCTGCTCTACACCTCAAAAAGAGACAACAGCAAATTGAACTCTTTGCTTTGAAAGGAGAGAAAAACAAACAGAGGGTACAATCTATCATAAGATATCTATGAAAAGCTCTCCTCGTTGGCCACCCTTTTCTCCTTGAAAAGAGAAGAACTCACATTCACAGTACTCTTCTCATGTTTCAAAGTCTTCTCAGGTTTGGAGATGAGAGAAGAATTCCTCTCCCAGCTCCAGAATTCAGGGCACGAGCTTGCGATAATAAAAAAAGTACTCAGCTGTGCAGAAGAGTACCATGAAAACACTCAATTAGCGAGAAAATAACATAATTAAACCGCGGTTTAAACACAAATCAATAGTACGAACCAACCATGAACATTGAGAAATATTTGTCGATGCTTTGTGGGTATGCAAGTGCGCTTATCTAGCTTCTGCACGTGGTTTGCCATTCTAGGAAGCCAATAAACAAAGGTTTTGCCTCGCTCAAGAGCGTGAACACGTGACGATATTGAGACCTGACTCAGCGGTAAAACAGTTTCACAGAGAATCAGGAAAAGAAAGCCCCACAGAAGTACAGGAAACAACAAGAACAAGAAACAAGTACAAGTGGGAGACTTGGTGTAGTGACTTGTGACTCACCCCCATACAAAGAAGTGTCAGTATTTCAAAGGACTGCCTTCTGGTTTTAACCTGCTAGTGGGGCTCTAAATGGTCAGGAGAAAGCTCGATTTCGTTCATGACGAGCTCGATAAAAGCTTACTCAAACTTGTACTGAACAACCTGAGCTTGAGCAAGATTGTAGCTAGGGGTGAGCAGAGTTCGGTTATAACCGAAATAACCGACCAAAAACCGAAACTCGAACCCGAACTGAACCGAACCGCTCTAGTTCGGTCGGGTTTCGGTTTTGTGTTCCAAAACCCGAACAGACCGAACCGAACCGAATTTCCCACCCTCTATATTAACCTACTTAATTCAATTTAGTGAATTATATAGTTCATAATAAAAACTGGTGGAAGCTTATCTCATTAGTTTTAGTAATACCATCTTTTTTATGTTGAATATGTGAAAGCAATATTAAGTACACCATCACAATTGAGAATAATATTTATATTAATATAGTTCTTTTTTTCATTTTTATCATTAAAAGTTAGTAATAATTATATGAGTTTTAATATAAGAGCTCAAATACGGTGTAAAAGTTTTAGAATATGAAATTTTCAATTCACATTAAGTTTAGAATCTTTTTCTTATTTCTAATTTCGGTAATGGATATTTGAGATTATAATATTAAAGGATGATAATATAATGGTGATTAGAAAAATGTAAGAAATGATGGCAATATATTGACCTAACCGAAAAAACCGAAAAACCGAACCGAACTGAGTCGATTCGGTTCGGTTCGGTTACTAAGTCTAATCGGTTCGATTCGATTTTGCAAAAATTAGCAAAAACCGA
This sequence comes from Agave tequilana, assembly GCA_038442645.1. NCBI lineage: Eukaryota > Viridiplantae > Streptophyta > Magnoliopsida > Asparagales > Asparagaceae > Agave > Agave tequilana. The sequence continues at coordinate 20,234 of JAVJIF010010479.1, read as the reverse complement.
ACCGAACCGACCGATGCTCACCCCTAATTGTAGCCGATATCACGCCTAAAAGTTATACAATATATATCAATCATGCACAATTAAAATCACAAACCAACAATTTAAATGACTGTTTTTACTATGTTTCCATATTGCTATTCAAATCGAATTCAGCTATATTATTCTCCGAATCTAGACAGATTCATGTGTACAAGTAGATAGTTTATATAAAGTTGTAACGAGGAAATATTGATGAACATTAAGTTTCACTACCAGAGTAAAACTCTCAACCAAGTACACACAGATCGAACGTGAGGAAAGCAATTTAGCACCCCTGAAGTGAAGCTCCATGAAATTTGCACAGGAGGGTGAATGGATGACTCATTCGGTCGATATTTGATGAACAGCTTGCTGGAGCAAAGAGGAAAAGAGAGAGGAGGTTAGCACATCAAGGTTGGGGGTGTCAACATTTAACTGTGATGAGACTATAACCTGTTACCTTTATGTATGTCAGAGCATATTGAACGTCGCTCTCTGAAATTTGATAATGGAGAACAAGACGAACACTGAAAAATAATGAACAAACAGTCGATGAATATTTTCTAGTTCCTATATTGCTCTGGAACATCTTCATATTGCTCTGTAAATACATTTAGTTCTTGATAGGGATGGGAAGCTTTTAGTCAGTACAAATAGACTGGCAAGACAAAAAAAAAAACAAGAGAGGAAATAAACATTAGAACAACTATACAGTTAGGAGCATAGTCACAAATTTGGCATTTGGGAATAATTAGAAGGGTGAAGTGTTCAGAGTCCGCCCTCTTTTCCTCACAATTTAAATCTCTCAGTTGAGAATGTAGTAAAGAGAGATTTAAAGATTAAAAAAAATTGAATAGATGGTGTAGGGGTGATTCACCCCTTTTCCTCACTCATTTCTTTTTACAACCAAACACCCGTTTTAGATTTTTCATTTTTATTCTGACGTGGGTCCCACTTTGCCACATCAGATCCCAACCTGTTTTCCCTTTGATATGGACCCCACAGCAATTTTCTTATTTATTTTATCTATATAACAGATCAGACCCTATGCGTGAAATATCGTGAAATTTTTCATTCTCCATTATTATTATGTTTAGGAGGTATATTATTCGTTCACCTGATTGTTATCATCATCATCATCATGTCAGTACTACGAACGGGGGTAGCGCTTTGTAGCTTTTTAGAAACAAACTTGGAACTTTTAGTTCGTTCACACCTGCTAAACCACATGGGAGGTCAGTCTATAGATGATCCACACCGTTCATCTTGATCCACACAATATTACATGCAACATACGATATGAACAGTGTGGATAATCGACAAACATACAATTCTTCTAAGAAACTAAACCAGAATTAGCTTGAGATTTCTCTCTCTCTCTCTCTCTCTCTCTCTCTCTCTCTCTCTCTTCTTTTTTTTTCCTTTCTTTCTTCGTTTCTTCCTTTTCCTTTTCTTTTTCCTTTTCCTTTTCCTTTTTTTTTAATGATTGTGTGCATAATCCTGGGTAGCATGGACGCACACTGGGCACACATGACAGGACATGTGAACAACAGCACAACAAATCCTAAAAATAGGATACAAGTAGAAAATAGAATGAATGTGAGTATGTGCATGTGTCTATATGTAAAACAAATAAAAGCCTAACCATTACGCGTTCATATTTTATTAAAAATGGAAAGAAAAACAAACTAAAATATTAAGGACTAAGATCAATAGCTAATAATCTAGTAATTAAATCATCAAAAAAAACTGTGAATTTCCAGTTCAATACCTAACTTAATACTAGTCTATGATGCCCTCACATATTTGTGAGGTGTTTAGGTTTTTTGACATAGTATTCATCTTATGTCAAAGGATTCCTTTATGAGTCTATTTGAGCATCACATGGGTATATGGTGTGTGACATATAGTCGTTAGAAGTTTTTGCAGCTGAAACAACTCTGACATATAATCTTTTTGTTTCTTAAAATCTGATATGTTAGAACCCGACAAGGCTACAAAGTGTTTGATATGTGTTGAGTATGACGGTGTCCAATAGGACCAACATATAATCTTATTGTTTCTTAGAATCTGATACGTGAAAACCCGATAAGGCTACAAAGTGTTTGATATGTGTCGAGTATGATGGTGTCCAATAGGACCAATACATATGGATATAGACACGACTCACTTTGAAGTGTCCGTATTTCATAGTCCTAATCTGATTGGATCTTAAAATCCATCATTTGGTTAGTGAACCAAGGATCCTAGATCCAACCAAGTTGTACTCTTCACAGACACCAGAAATGGAAAACGGAACTTCATATTTAACAATCATACAATCCATTTTTGGTTAAAATGGCATATTAATTCAAGGCTCGTGCATAATAAAATCCTTTGAATCCAAACCAGATCTCTTTGGAGGTTAAAAGTTATAGAGAAAAGAACATGAGATCAGGATGTAAGAATAACATATGTATGATGCAAGCCTAGTTCCCTCCCGTTTGGTAGTTGAAAAACTAATGTCTTCCAGTGTCCATCATCCAGAGTTTGGACTCGCACATTTGCACTTGTAATCAGTAATTTATTTGAATATTTTAGGCAAATTATATGGCTGCACACCCCACCCCCCCTCTCTCCCGGCTTTCCCTTTATTATTACAGTTATTATTTAACTGTTGGTGGGAGGAAGGGAGTACTGGATCACATAGCAAACAAAACAAGTTGATTTATCACGACTCTTATTACACTTACATGTTAGAATGTCAGTTTTCAAACCTCTCTCCACAACTATAGGTAAAGAAAGGACGGAAATTAAGATCACTGATTTGATTCACGATGTGGGCCCTACAGAGATTCAGGATATGATACTAGTTACCAGCAACAACATTAGATTAGTAGTAAAGGGAAAAGTTCTACACAACCCTCAAATGTTTTTTGCTTTTCTTTTCTTTTCCTTCTGTCGTGTGTGGCAGAAGCGAAAGAGGAGAGAGGTTCAGGACATATTTTTGAGAAACACTTTTAAGGCCTAATAAACTCTACAATGTTGATTTTTAGATGTGAGCACTCACTATTTTCTAAATCACGCATCCTAGAATTTTAATAGCCTAAGGTGTCTAACTTACATAATGACAATCTTAAAACCAACCTAGAGTATAAAAAACCTCCCTTCATGCCATCATCTAGGGAGAATTCAGTAATGTGCTGTGTGTTATGTGACACAGGAAGCAACAATACATCATGGTATGTACTCAATATAGATTGAACTAAGATTTAAAGAAAACTTCAATCTGGGGGGAAAACAAGAAAGTAGAATTAACTTATCAAGACCAATTAAAATGTACCTGGTTGAGCTTGCTGGCATTGCAAGGACGCCATGCTTTTCCAAGACCTGACAGAGCCTTTCAGGTGATATGCGTGAGTCAGTGATATTGAAAAATACCTGACCAACAAAAATAAAAACATCAAGGCCATAATTAAGTATATAGATCTTCCACATGCAAAAAAATAATTATTTGAACATGGATATCAGAAAAGATCAGAAGACCCTTAGCGATACTAACCATATTCGACTCCACTGAAGTTGTATCTACAGACAGTTGTTTGATCTGATTCAGCCCATCTAGATAAATTACATCAATATTAATGACAGTTGGTTTTCATCATTATTAAATAATAAACTTGGTCAGTTTACAAGATTTATGCAATGAAGATATCACTTTATTGAACAAGCAAATAAATAAAAGCAGAACTAGGAGCGAGAATTAAGTTCCAATTAGGAAATAAATAAGACCTGCGAGTATTTTGGCTTTCTTATGGTCATCCGCAAGCTTGCTTACATTATCTTTCAGAGCAACATAAGCTGCTGCAGTAAGAACTCCAACTTGCCGCATCCCTCCACCTAAGGTTTTCCTGAGCCTTTTAGCCTGAAATGAAGTTTATAACGCTTTTTAAAACATATGGGAAATACTGATAATGGCGCAGATATACAGAATTGTAATGACATGCATATGAGACTACCTTGGCAATAAAGCTTTCCGATCCAACAATAACAGATCCAACTGGAGCACCCAAACCTTTTGACAAACATACCTGATTTTCTCATTATAGATTTAAAAAAAGAACAAACCATAGGAAAAAAGTAGAAAGAAGGATATATTTCAGTTTACAGTTAAAAATTTATGATGTTGAAGGATACAAAATTGATCTTGGCATGGATACGGTAAACCAATACACTCACAATACAGGTGACAAAAACAATATATATAGCATAAAGAAGAAAGCTAACAAGACAAATCATACCGAAACAGAATCAGCAGCTTGTACAAGCCTGTGAACTGGAACATCCAGTGCCTGTCATATAATTGCTAGTTAGATATGAGAAATTGGACAAAGGGACTAACCATAATTCTAGATATCATGGCGTTGATTCACGTTTCATTTTGCTGCCACGAATATCTTTATCTATGAATTAAAAGCTGAACAATAATGAAACTTGAAATAGTTTACAGTTCTGCCAGACCACGTATAATATGCTCAAGGCATTAAAAGAATTATATGGTTAAAAATATATATATATTAGAAGGGACTAACTGAGAAGAATAAATTAAACCAAATTGAAACGGATCTTGATATGAATAGCACTGTCAAAACTAACACTATTCCCACAAATTGAGATGACTTCATATACTCACAACAGAAGCATTAAAGATACGTGCACCATCAATATGGAGCTTCAAACCATGCCTTTTCGCTATCTCTCCTACTCTATCTGTGTATTCGACAGAAATACATCTACCACCACAACTGCAGGAATCATAGGAGTTGTATAAGTATCCAGATAGCAGGAATATCAAAAGCATGCAGCTGAAAGATGAAGAAACATCAGGTTAATTAAGAACCTCAAAGAGAAAACAGCTTTTATTCTATTTGCATATAGGGATCAGTTCCAGGATGAAGTTACAAGGATAACTTGAGAATTTAGGCTACAGCAGGGGTTGCTGATGGAACCAACTAAGCAGATCCCAAAAGACCCACTTGCAGATCATTTTAAGTGTGTAGAGTTTCTGGATATAAACCCAAACAGAAAAGTATGATCCACACCCCAATTCTAAACCTACTTTGTTGGATTTTGGATTCAGGTTATGGGTTACCTGAATTTTACTTTACGCTTTGTCTTGTTTTCTTTGGTTTGCTTTCTTTTGGTTTGTTTCTTTCTTCTTCTTCTTCTTCTTCTTCTTCTTCTATTTTGAATTAATACTTTGGTAGATATCCCGACCTCAGCCCAGGTAGGGGAGAAACTCTACTTATTGCATTGATGAATCTTCCGCCTTAATTTAGTAACAAAATCCAATACATTTTAATGCCAACTTTTTGTTAAGAATCAAATAGAAGTTATAGGATCTTCTCGTTCATATTACTTAGTTTCCTTCCATTTTTTTTTTCAAATGATACTTTTTTAGAAAGGGTAAATGTAGTTGTCGTTTAAGTGATCTAAATCATATGCACATATACCGAAGTTACACGAGTGTCAGAATTAGTTCCTTAGCATCCATAATCTGGATCCAAAGAGGTAATAGATAACTGTACAATCCTTACCTATCCAGCAATGTAGCTGTAAGATGATTTTAAGGATTGAAACCCAAAACTATCCAGTCAGATTTTGCTCAAGTAGATGGGTAATCAGGCTTCATTCACAGGCCACAGCCCAAGGCTACAGAAAATCCAGGGATTATTTCTGTATTGTTACATAGTTAATTGTTTTCTTAATACTTGTAGCACCCCATTCCCGGGATACGTACAGATACGAGTCCCAAAATTTTTTCGACCATATTGCTCAATTTCTTTCCTCTGTGTGTTTTAGAGTTGTTATTACTTATATTTTTGAGTATCGGATCTGGATCCTCAGACCGAGAGTAAGCCCTGACCCGGACCGGGAACCCGATACCAGCCAGTAGCCCGATTTGACTTTCTGGTAGTCTGATTTGACCGATTTTAGTTTCAGAGACTGTTTTCTAATATTTTAGATTTTTCATGATTTTCTAAAATTTTCTGAAATTTTTCTGCAAAATCTCCAAAACCGGTGTCGGTCGGTATCGCTGACTGATTCCCGGATTTTTAGTTTTCAAATGGGTTTGAATTTTCAGAAACGGGTTTCACATTACTTCTTAGAATTTTATTTCCTACCTAAATACATTTTTGAGATAGTTCTAAATTTATCAAAATTGATCGATTCTGGTGTCGGCTGGTATTGCCGGAAGATTCCAGAATTTTTAATTTAAAAACTACATCGAATTTCTCAAATCTGATTTCACCGTGTATCTTAGAATAATATTTGCTATTTTTGAGAATTTTTCGGTACGTTTCTGAAACAGTCAAATTTTTACCTTATTTAAATAATAATATTTTTACTGGCGATTTCTTTTCTGGCTTTTCCCTCCTCTACTCTCCTATTTTATACTACCAGAAATTATAGCAAATAAAATAGATAATAATAAAATTTTTAAACATTTTATTTTCTTTTTCTTATACTTTTTTCAATTTTCTTTCTTTTATTTCATTTTCTTTTATTATCATTAATTTCTTCCCCCCAATTATCGGCTTAATCCTCACCCGCTGTCGCCCGCCGCCGCCCGACAGCCATGGGCTGCCGCAGCCCTATCTCCATCCCCTAAGCCATCAAATCTTTACTCTCATCCTCTATTAAATCATCCCATTCCCCATTTCAACACAAAATCCAAATCAAAATCCAAAGAAATTAGCTTCCTCTTCCTTCTCCACAACTCAACTCACGCAACCCACTCTCGGCCGCCGCCTCCACCATCACCACCGTCACCACCGGCCGTCCCTAAGGCCGCCCCTCCCCTCCTCCACACCTCCTCTCCACTTCTCCACTTCCATCAACCCAAAAACTCCACCACCACCTCCAATTTCAACCAAACCCACCACCATTACAAATTCCATCTTCTCCAAAATTCACCACCTCCTCCACAAATTTCTCCACTCTAACCAACCCAACACCATCTCCACCTCCTCCTCTAACTCCCCATCACTTTCAAACATCACCACAACCACCACAACCACCATCTTCCACTACCACCAACACAACAACCAAAACAACCAAAAAGAAACCCAACTCCACCTACCTCCCCTCCCCTTGGGAGAGACTCGCGCGCGCGCCCAGCTCACCGGCGCCGCCAGGCCGCCGGCGGCGGTGGCCGCCGGCCGATGGCCTCCTCCCTCCTCCTCTTTCTTTCTTTCTTCTTTTCTTTCTTTCTTTCTTTCATTTCAAACCTTTCCATTCCCTAAATAACCACAAAAATCCCATCATTCCAAAAATAACCCTCTCTTTATTCCCTATTTTACTTCCCATTTATTTCAACTCTACCCTTCCATTTTATTTCTATTTCCCTTTTTTAAACACCATATTTTTCTCCTTTTCTCTCTCTTCTTCTTTCTACAACTTTCTCTCTCCTCTCTCTCTCCTCTCTCATTTTCCCTCTAATATTTATATAAATATTTTTAAATTATATATTTTAAAATACAATTTCGGGCTAGTGGATTCTCGTGCGGGTCGCCGACTTCCTGGACTTTTAACCGGTATTTTGCCCAGGTTTCAGGCGAGTGCTTACTATTAATTTAAAAATAATTATCCTGGTATTTATAACTTGATATTGACATGTGGATACTTTAAAATGCCTAATACTTGGTATAGTAATTTTTAGTACATAGTTGCCATGTTATATTTAATTCCGATAATTGCCATGTTATATTAAATTCTGATAATTGCCATGCTATATTTAATTCCGATGATTGCCATATTTGATTCTGATAATTTCCATACTATATTTAACACCGGTATTTGCTATGCTACATTTGACACCGGTATTTACCATGCTATAATTGACACCGATATTTGCCATGCTACACTTGACCCGTGACATCTGACACTGGCACACGGTATTTACACCGACATGTGACATTTTACATTTGACATGATATTCATGACTGTGGCACTTGGTATTTACACCGGCACTCGATATATGGACCCGGTACTTGATATGACATACTTGACACCTGCATCTGACACTTGGTATATGATATGCCTTCATGTGGTACAAATACCTGGACTTGACATCTTGACCCTTGACCGGACATTACTACTTCTGATACCTCTATTTATATGGCGTATTCATGACTATCACTATTACAGGGACATGACATGATTATTATATTATTATTACCAGATATTTGGTATTCCTGAACTCCTGTACTCCTGTATACTTGAACCCCTGAAATAGGGAGGCTCCTGACATTACCCCTGATATTATACTCCTGTTGACCCCCGTAATAGGATAACCATGGATAATGTCCATTTGTGAACACCCCGTGAATATCATTATTTGAGACTCTGTTATATTTAAACAACTTACACCGGGATGGGGGAAATTGATGGGTATCGATATAGCTTCTGTGTTTATGGTGGCCATAAATATGTTGTACAACTTCCTGTAGGATTCGACCTGGTAGGCCACCAGGCGCTTCCGAGGGGTGTACTGGCACCCCTACCCCCCTGCCTGCCTGTCCGGGTGTGCTATAATCCCCTAGGTATATCCTGTGGGGAACGGTGACACTCTATTCCTGTTCGGGTGTATTATAAGACCTTCGGGCATATAGTAAATCCCGGTACCTAGCGGTACGTTCCGGCTCAGTACCGGATACTCCTGGACCGTTGTCCCGGGCATGCACGGGACCCATTCTAAACATGGTTCGTCGTTCCCCATCAATTCCAATAACTAGTCTTGCTTGATTTGTATGCGGAAGTATATGGCACCGGTCATATACCGAAACATACAAATTGAACGAGTCTTAATAATAATAACTTGATAATTGACTTATGGCTACATGACTACTGTTACTTACCATTTAGTTACCCCATGCTTGCTAACTTGATTACATGACCTGCTACACATGCTTTATTTCATGATTCGTTATTCATTGTGATTATTCCATGTTTATTTATCTTGGTACATTATACTTGGCATGATGCACTTACTTTTATTTATATTTGCCACTTGGCCTCTTTATGCACTCGCTGGGGTTGCTAACAACCCTGGATTCCCATGTCCAGATTTTAGAGCCTGGATCATGGTGGCTTGGCTGTAGCAGATCAGAGCGCGCAGCGGATCCTCCCGTGGTGGTCAGAGTGTAGCAGAAGCTTGGACGTCGTCATAGCTCTTCCTTCCAGCTTTTCTCCTGCTTGGCTCTCGAGGTCCCTCTTGACGTATCGTGAGCATCTCTCAGTTTTATTGTATATATCCCTTCATGTATTGTACTTTTATATCTTCTAGTGATGTAATATTCATGTAATGTTATATCATTCTCTGTGATAACCATGTACTTGCGCTATTTTTGTTGGAATGTATGTTACCACTGTGCTTCCGCCTCTGAATCTTGCATGTACTGATGCTTAGCGTATATACGTGAGGGTATTTCTAACCTGCGTATATACGTCGCAGTGACGTCTCCGTACCCGCGGGATCGGGGCGTCACAGGTTGTTATCAGAGCCTAGGTTCTGACATCCTCAGTACAACCAGTTGGCAGATTAATGATGTATTAGTCTGCAGCTGGAAAGCATGAGTCTTGAATATACATTCCAATCGCAAGTACGGTGTTATCTTTTCCTTCCTCACAATCTTTTCCTTGGATTGTGAGACCCTTCTATCATTTCAACTTCTTCCCGTCATTCCTTTGATCAACTCAGGACCAGCACCTCTAACACTTCCAGCACCACCGCCGGGAAGGAACCCGAGCCAGTTGGCAGGAGAGCTCCACTCCCTCTCCAGCAGCGAGGAGCAAGAGTTGGTGTAATACCCCTCTCCCGGAATACGTACTTAGTTACGTATTCAGTCTTTCGATCGTATTTTCCGATTTACCTTCCGTATTTGACCGATTTTAATTTCAAATATCGTTTTCTAATATTTAATATTTTATGTGATTTTCTGGAATTTTCTGGAATTAAATGAATTTCTCCGAAACCGGTGTCGGCCAGTACCGCTGGCCGATTTCCGAAATTTTTATCTTCCAAACTGTTAGGAATTTCTAGAAAGTCCTTTAGACTTTAATTCTTAGAATCATATTTCCTACCTATACTCTTTTTCTGAGAATTTTATAAATTTATGAAAATTCTTTCGGAGTCGGTAAATAACTGATTCCGGGATTTTTAATAAAAAATCTATACAGTATTTCTTCAAACGAATTTCACCATTGGTCTTCAAATATTATTCTTGATTTTTGGTAAAATTTTCAGACCATTCCAAAATACTTGAATTTAGGGCATTTTTCCAAAATTTGCAAAATTCCTTTTCCACTTCATTTCCACCTCATTTCCCACTCACACTTCACCTAACCCCACTCACTCTCTCCCTCTCCCACAGCCGGCCAAGTGGCCAAGGAGAGGACACTCACCTCACCCCCCTTTTTACACATAAGCCCCTCTCATCCATCAAAATTCCACTCCCTTTACAAAAGATCCCAACCTATAAATGCATTTCATTTGCAAAATTCCCCTTCTTCTCATTTTCTTCATCAAGAGAATTCTCTCAAGATCATCTCCTTCCAACTAAACCCTAACTCCAAGCACCCAATCCCTTCACTTCCACCTCAAGATCACAAGAGATTCACCCAAGGCTTCATCAAGGCAACTCCAAGGGAGAATCCTTCAACCTAGCTTCAACTACAAGTTGTGGATTGGAGCCAACACCTCCATCCTTGGATCAAGCTTCAGATTTGACCCCTCTAGGTGAGTTCTTACTCACCAAGACCTAGTTCACACATCACATACTTGAAGTAGAAATCTTTGTTCACTTGCACACTAAAAATCCTATTTTTAGGTCATCTAAGCTCAAATCCAACCATTCCAAGGGAGTAATTCACACACCAAGACTTGTATTAGCCTTAGAGCACTGTGTTTACACTTCTTGTACACATAGGTCACCTAAAACCAGGAATTTAGCCATCAAACACGTTTCCAGAATTTCTGTCTTGTACACTGATTTTCCCCACTATTAGTCGACTTACCCTAAGACCTAGTCGACTAGAACACTTAGCTGAAATTTAGTTTTTCTGGAAGACACAGCATTAGTCGACTTGCCCAAAAATATCAGTCGACTAATAAACTCTCTGGAAACCCATATTAGTCGACTCCTGAATCCACCTAGTCGACTAATCCATCCTGGACCAGAAAACCCAACTTTCTGTATCACAGATCTAGACGACCGAATATCTGTTAGTCGACTAGTACTTCCTATTAGTCGACTAACCCTCTTACCCTAGTCGACTAGCATGCACTGAAACAGAATTCCAACACTCTGTATCCCAGTTTTAGTCGATCAATCCAAAACTCCTAGTCGACTAGAAACCCTATTAGTCGACTAACCATTACCCCTAGTCGACTAATCCTGGCTGTGTGTCATAGTTAATTTCTGTTCTAAATTTAGTACCTATACTTGTTACATGTGTATTATTTCCTGCTTGTTCATGCTTCAATACTAGCACTACATGACATATAACTGAATGGATGCATCTCCTATTGCCTCATGACTTGTTATTGTATATATTCGTTTCATGGCATGTTAAATAGCAACATCACCACCTATCATGCCATCTCTTAAAACAAAGCATGATACACCGGACTTTTACATAAAATGCACCAACTTACACATGGGTCAGGGGGAAATATGCGGATATCGATATGTGTTCGTGTTTACAGTGGTATTAGGATGTGCACCATGTTTCCGGTCTTACCTGCGGTACTCCAGGGGACCGAGGGGAGTGCTTCCTCCCTTTCCTGTTTACTGTCATGACAAGGGCATACATAAGACCCTCCTGTTTAGCCTAGCGGCAGGTTCCGTCTTCAAGCAACGGAACAATACTGGGCCGTGGTCCCGGGCATGCACGGGACACACTGTAAACATAGTTCGTCGATACAACCGCTGTTTCCAATAACAACCTTGTTTCACTAGGATATGGATCTATGTGCTCTGGGACGCTGGGTCACATAGCTAGATATCACAGTAAGACAAGTAATAATAATAAGACATTATTTGTAGATTTATTGCATATGACTTTATCTTTCTTAGTTTACATCTCTTGTCATACATTGTTACTTAGTACTATTTCATTATCTCTATTCATGATCCTTGCCACTTGGCTATCTTTTATTTATTGTATTATGTCTTGACCCTTTGGATTTGCATATTCAGATTCTGAGGCTTGGAACGAAGTGGAGCCTTCCACAGAGGACTTGGCTTACCTAGGAGAGCAGGCTGACCAGCTCTAGATCTATCCTGCCCGACACTTCTTTTTGGCTCACGGATCTCCATCCTTACGTGAGCACTTTTGTATTTTTGGTTGTATATCGTTCTTTTTGGACTTGGGTTGTGATAAAGGACACTTGTAAAGTGATTTTGCTTATCATAACTTGTGTAACTTTGTACTTATATTTTGTAAGTTGGCATATGATTATACCACGCTGTGCGTGTTGTACTCTGATACTTGTTGTACTTATGCTTAGCGTATATACGTGGGGGCACCATCTGGCCTACGTATATGCGTTGCAGTGACGTCCCCGTATCTTTGGGATCGGGGCGTTACAGGTTGGTATCAGAGCCTAGGCTCTCAAACCTAAAAGTACAATCAAGTGGCAAATTCTAGTGATTTGCTTATGCCAACTACAATGTACAAAGTTATCTAGTCCTTCTTGATTCCGTCCTTGATTCACTCCTCGTATCCTAAACTCCTTCCCTTTGTCCCCAATTCCAGATCTTATCCCTTTCGGTATGGAGAGACGTTCGGGTCGCAACAATGTCGGGCAAGTACCGAATGGACCCGTAGGAGGAGAGGGTGCTGATGTCCTGAGGATCATTCAGACTATGCTGGGAAACCAGCAACAGCAGATGGAGAATCAGCAGCAGCAGACTGAGCTCCTCAGGCAGGAGTTGGCAGCTCCGAAGGAGCAAAGGCCTGGAACGTGTCAGACTTTCGGCGGCTGCAACCGGCCGTATTCACGGGAGTCGAGAGACCATTGGAGGCTGAACAGTGGTTGACAGACACCACCGATCTGCTGAACGCCGCCAGGGTGCCTAAGGAGAACCAAGTGGAGGTTGCAAAGATCCAGCTGAAGGACATAGCCAGGACTTGGTGGCTTGCAGAGGAGGCTCGCTTGAAGAAGCCTATCTCTTGGGATACGTTCTCCAAGAGCTTTTATAGCAGGTTCTTTCCCGCCACTGCTCAGAAGGACATGGAGGAGCAATTCATCAGGCTTCAACAGGGGGATAGATCCGTAGATGAGTATGCTGCAGAATTCCTCAGGCTGAGTCGCTTTGCCCCTTACATGGTGTCAGATGAAGAGAAGAGGGCAAGCAGGTTTCAGCAGGGTTTACAGATGGAGATCCAGATGTTTCTGATGCCCCAGCAGCTGAAGACCTATGCTGAGGTTCTCACCATCGCTCGAGAGGTGGAGCGTGGGTTTCAGAAGAAGCAAGAGAACCAGGCCATGAAGAGGCCGTTTGTGCCGGTGGGCAGAGGAGGACCATCCAGAGCAGCGAAGGTCCAGGCCAGGCAACCATACAGGGCAGTTCCTTACCAGGTGGCTCGACCAGGTCTTATCTGCAATTTCTGCCAGAAACCAGGACACTCTCAGCAGGATTGCCGGAGGGCGAACGGATGGTGTTTGGTGTGTGGAGCACGAGACCATGCCGTGGAGACCTGTCCGCACAGGAGAGTGGGGTTTGCTAATCAAACCTTGCCGGCACCTCAAGGGCAGAATGGACAGAGGGCACTACCAGGGCCAGTTGGGCAGAGGCACCAGGGACCAGTGATGAGGAGAGCTCTTCCCCTTCCTCCACCGCATGTTGCTCGCCCAGTGCAGAGAGGAGCCCGGACAGCAGCAGGGCGTGGCAGAGGTCAGGCCTACAACCTGACAGCAGAGGAGGCTGAGGCTTCAGAGGAGGTGATTACAGGTAACATCAGAGTTCATTCAATACCTGTTCTCGCTCTCTTCGATTCGGGTGCATCCCACTGTTATATCTCCGACCATTTTGTGGCTGTTCATTCCATACCTGTTAAGGCTTTAGACCACAAGTGGGAGATAAGTACTGGGAATGGGGTAGTTGTATCTTCTAGTGTTTGTGCTGACTGTCCAGTGGAGCTTTGTGGGAAGACCTTGGCCATAGATATGCTCGTACTAGACACCAAAGGGTACGACGTAATCTTAGGCATGACCTGGCTCAGTCAGTACTATGCGGTGATCGACTGTAGAGGGAGGAAGATCAATTTCAGAATCCCGCATCAGCCGGAGTTCCAGTTTAGTGGAGAGGTGAAGCCTGCTAAGAAGGAGATTCAGATGACCACTTCGGAGGTTCAGAAGGGAGTGCCAGTGTGGGATGAATTTCCAGAAGTCTTTGCTGAGGTCTCAGGGCTTCCACCGGAGAGGATAGTGGAGTTCTCCATTGATACAGTTCCAGGGACAGCTCCTATATCCAAGGCTCCGTACAGGATGGCACCGACAGAGTTGGAGATCTTGAAGAAGCAGCTGCAGGAGTATTCGGACAAGGGATTGATTCGGCCGAGCACTTCACCATGGGGAGCTCCAGTGCTCTTGGCGAACAAGAAGGATGGTGGTAAGAGACTTTGTATTGATTATAGGGAATTGAACAAGGTCACCATCAAGAACAAGTATCCCTTGCCCCGGATTGATGACTTGTTTGATCAGCTTCATGGAGCCCGCGTATTTTCTAAGTTAGATTTGCAGTCGGGTTACCATCAGCTGAGGGTGAAGAAGGAGGATGTTCCGAAGACGGCATTCAGGACCCGTTATGGCCACTATGAATTTCTAGTTATGCCTTTCGGAGTCACCAATGCCCCTGCGGTTTTCATGGATTTGATGAACCGAGTGTTCTCCCCTTACCTAGATCAGTTTGTAGTTGTATTCATAGATGACATCCTGATCTATTCAAGGAATGAGAAGGAGCATGCAGAGCACTTGAGGATTGTGTTGCAGACCCTCCAGCAAGAGCAGCTTCATGCCAAGAGGAGCAAGTGTGAATTCTGGTTGGACAGCATAGCTTTCCTTGGACACATAGTTTCAGCAGAAGGAATTTCAGTTGATCCTAGTAAAGTCCAGGCAGTGCAGAATTGGCCAGTTCCGAAGACGGTGACTGAGATAAAGAGCTTTCTTGGACTAGCCGGATATTACAGGCGCTTTGTCCAGGATTTCTCTAGACTTGCAGCTCCGTTGACCAGGCTCACCAGAAAAGGGGAGAGATACATATGGACAGAAGATTGTGATGCAGCATTTGAGCAGTTGAAGCAGAGGCTTATCACAGCTCCAATCTTGAGGACTCCTTCAGGAAGAGGAGGGATGGTCATTTTCTGTGATGCATCGGGTAAAGGCCTGGGGTGTGTGCTTATGCAACAGGATCATGTTATAGCATATGCATCTAGGCAGTTGAAGCCTCATGAGAGGAATTACCCAACTCATGACTTGGAGTTGGCAGCTGTGATATTTGCTTTGAAGATCTGGAGACACTACCTTCTGGGAGACAAAGTGTTGATATACACAGACCACAAGAGCCTCAAGTATATTTTCTCACAGAAGAGTTAAATATGAGGCAGAGGAGGTGGCTGGAGCTGATGACAGACTATGACATTGACTTGCAGTATCATCCAGGCAAAGTCAATACCGTTCCTGATGCACTGAGCAGGATGCCGGAGAACAGAGTGCTAGTCCACCTCACGCAGCAGAGGGAGTTGATTCAGGAATTCATCAGATTGGATTTGATGTTGGTGCGAGGAGGTGATAAGGCCGGGCAGTTCATGGCTTTACAGATCCAGTCATCATTGATGAGGAGATCAAGGGAGCTCAGATGGAGGACCCCAGATTGCAGACATTCAGAGCTCAGGTGGAGGCTGGATTGAGGTCGGATATCTGCATTCACCCAGATGGTGCATTGTATTTTGGAGATAGACTTTGTGTTCCCCGAGGAGAAGTCAGACAGAAGATTTTGGAGGAAGCACACAGTTCAGCTTATTCTATACACCCTGGGGGAAACAAGATGTACCAGGACCTGAAGAAGCAGCACTTTGGTGGAATGCCATGAAGAGGGAGATAGCCCAGTTTGTTGCTAAGTGCTTGGTTGCCAGCAGATAAAGATCGAGCATCAGAGACCAGCTGGACTTCTTCAACCTTTGCCGATACCCGAGTGGAAATGGGAGCACATCACCATGGACTTCGTGACGGCATTGCCTCGGAGTCCCAGGGGTAATAATGCGGTGTGGGTGATAGTTGATCGCCTCACCAAGTCAGCTCACTTCATACCATTCAGGGTAGGCCAGTCAACAGAGGTTCTGGCAGATAAGTATATGAAGGAGGTGGTTCGTCTGCATGGAGTTCCAGTTAGTATTGTGTCAGATAGAGACACCAGATTCAGATCTCATTTCTGGGAGAGTCTCCAAGAAAGTCTGGGAACTCGTCTGAAATTCAGTACTTCTTATCATCCTCAGACAGACGGACAATCTGAGAGGACTATCCAGATCCTTGAAGATATGTTGAGGGCTTGCATGATTGACTTTGGGGGATCTTGGGAAGACCATCTTCACTTGGCTGAGTTTTCATATAACAACAGCTACCAGGCAAGTATTAAGATGGCACCCTTTGAGGCATTGTATGGTAGGAAGTGCCGATCACCGATTTGTTGGGATGAAGTCGGTGAGAGGAGTCTTTTGGGACCAGAGATTCTGATGCAGACTACGGAGAAAGTCAGGGTTATCAGAAATCATCTCAGGGCTGCTCAGAGTAGGCAGAAGAGTTGGGCAGACACTCGGAGAAGGCCATTGGAGTTCCAGGTTGGAGATCATGTCTTCTTGAGGATATCACCTACCAAGGGAGTGATCGGTTCGGTGCTCGTGGGAAGCTAAGTCCAAGGTATATTGGCCCATTCGAGATCCTGGATCGTGTGGGAGATGTGTCCTATAGATTGGCATTACCGCCATCTTTGGACGGGGTGCATAATGTCTTCCACGTGTCTCAGTTGAGGAAGTACGTCAGGGATGACAGCCATATTCTGGATCATTCCGAGCTGGAGCTACAACCGGATTTATCATACCAAGAACAGCCGTTGGCCATTCTGGATAGGAGTGTCAAGACACTGAAGAGCAGAGCTATTCCATTGGTATTGGTGTCATGGAACAGGCATGCGCCAGGAGAGGCCACTTGGGAGCGTGAGGACGTTATCCGGGAGCGTTATCCTCAACTTTTCACATCTTGATTGGGTAAGACTCTTTTCTTCTACTCTTCTTTACCGTTATCTTTCCTTGTATCCATATCTATCTGTTGCTTTTCCTGTTATCTTTCACCTTATGAAATTTCGAGGACGAAATTTTTGTAAGGTGGGTAGATTGTAATACCCCTCTCCCGGAATACGTACTTAGTTACGTATTCAGTCTTTCGATCGTATTTTCCGATTTACCTTCCGTATTTGACCGATTTTAATTTCAAATATCGTTTTCTAATATTTAATATTTTATGTGATTTTCTGGAATTTTCTGGAATTAAAATGAATTTCTCCGAAACCGGTGTCGGCCAGTACCGCTGGCCGATTTCCGAAATTTTATCTTCCAAACTGTTAGGAATTTCTAGAAAGTCCTTTAGACTTTAATTCTTAGAATCATATTTCCTACCTATACTCTTTTTCTGAGAATTTTATAATTTATGAAAATTCTTTCGGAGTCGGTAAATAACTGATTCCGGGATTTTTAATAAAAAATCTATACAGTATTTCTTCAAACGAATTTCACCATTGGTCTTCAAATATTATTCTTGATTTTTGGTAAAATTTTCAGACCATTCCAAAATACTTGAATTTAGGGCATTTTTCCAAAATTTGCAAAATTCCTTTTCCACTTCATTTCCACCTCATTTCCCACTCACACTTCACCTAACCCACTCACTCTCTCCCTCTCCCACAGCTGGCCAAGTGGCCAAGGAGAGGACACTCACCTCACCCCCCTTTTTACACATAAGCCCCTCTCATCCATCAAAATCCACTCCCTTTACAAAAGATCCCAACCTATAAAGCATTTCATTTGCAAATTCCCCTTCTTCTCATTTTCTTCATCAAGAGAATTCTCTCAAGATCATCTCCTTCCAACTAAACCCTAACTCCAAGCACCCAATCCCTTCACTTCCACCTCAAGATCACAAGAGATTCACCCAAGGCTTCATCAAGGCAACTCCAAGGGAGAATCCTTCAACCTAGCTTCAACTACAAGTTGTGGATTGGAGCCAACACCTCCATCCTTGGATCAAGCTTCAGATTTGACCCCTTAGGTGAGTTCTTACTCACCAAGACCTAGTTCACACATCACATACTTGAAGTAGAAATCTTGTTCACTTGCACACTAAAAATCCCTATTTTAGGTCATCTAAGCTCAAATCCAACCATTCCAAGGGAGTAATTCACACACCAAGACTTGTATTAGCCTTAGAGCACTGTGTTTACACTTCTTGTACACATAGGTCACCTAAAACCAGGAATTTAGCCATCAAAACACGTTTCCAGAATTTCTGTCTTGTACACTGATTTTCCCCACTATTAGTCGACTTACCCTAAGACCTAGTCGACTAGAACACTTAGCTGAAATTAGTTTTTCTGGAAGACACAGCATTAGTCGACTTGCCCAAAAATATCAGTCGACTAATAAACTCTCTGGAAACCCATATTAGTCGACTCCGAATCCACCTAGTCGACTAATCCATCCTGGACCAGAAAACCCAACTTTCTGTATCACAGATCTAGACGACCGAAATATCTGTTAGTCGACTAGTACTTCCTATTAGTCGACTAACCCTCTTACCCTAGTCGACTAGCATGCACTGAAACAGAATTCCAACACTCTGTATCCCAGTTTTAGTCGATCAATCCAAACTCCTAGTCGACTAGAAACCCTATTAGTCGACTAACCATTACCCCTAGTCGACTAATCCTGGCTGTGTGTCATAGTTAATTTCTGTTCTAAATTTAGTACCTATACTTGTTACATGTGTATTATTTCCTGCTTGTTCATGCTTCAATACTAGCACTACATGACATATAACTGAATGGATGCATCTCCTATTGCCTCATGACTTGTTATTGTATATATTCGTTTCATGGCATGTTAAATAGCAACATCACCACCTATCATGCCATCTCTTAAAACAAAGCATGATACACCGGACTTTTACATAAAATGCACCAACTTACACATGGGTCAGGGGAAATATGCGGATATCGATATGTGTTCGTGTTTACAGTGGTATTAGGATGTGCACCATGTTTCCGGTTTACCTGCGGTACTCCAGGGGACCGAGGGGAGTGCTTCCTCCCTTTCCTGTTTA
Source organism: Agave tequilana (assembly GCA_038442645.1). Taxonomy (NCBI): domain Eukaryota; kingdom Viridiplantae; phylum Streptophyta; class Magnoliopsida; order Asparagales; family Asparagaceae; genus Agave; species Agave tequilana. The sequence continues at coordinate 799 of JAVJIF010010479.1, read as the reverse complement.
CTGTCATGACAAGGGCATACATAAGACCTCCTGTTTAGCCTAGCGGCAGGTTCCGTCTTCAAGCAACGGAACAATACTGGGCCGTGGTCCCGGGCATGCACGGGACACACTGTAAACATAGTTCGTCGATACAACCGCTGTTTCCAATAACAACCTTGTTTCACTAGGATATGGATCTATGTGCTCTGGGACGCTGGGTCACATAGCTAGATATCACAGTAAGACAAGTAATAATAATAAGACATTATTTGTAGATTTATTGCATATGACTTTATCTTTCTTAGTTTACATCTCTTGTCATACATTGTTACTTAGTACTATTTCATTATCTCTATTCATGATCCTTGCCACTTGGCTATCTTTTATTTATTGTATTATGTCTTGACCCTTTGGATTTGCATATTCAGATTCTGAGGCTTGGAACGAAGTGGAGCCTTCCACAGAGGACTTGGCTTACCTAGGAGAGCAGGCTGACCAGCTCTAGATCTATCCTGCCCGACACTTCTTTTTGGCTCACGGATCTCCATCCTTACGTGAGCACTTTTGTATTTTTGGTTGTATATCGTTCTTTTGGACTTGGGTTGTGATAAAGGACACTTGTAAAGTGATTTTTGCTTATCATAACTTGTGTAACTTTGTACTTATATTTTGTAAGTTGGCATATGATTATACCACGCTGTGCGTGTTGTACTCTGATACTTGTTGTACTTATGCTTAGCGTATATACGTGGGGGCACCATCTGGCCTACGTATATGCGTTGCAGTGACGTCCCCGTATCTTTGGGATCGGGGCGTTACA